>JBCJKH010068469.1:0-12124 GCA_039877255.1 Loriculus beryllinus | reverse complement strand
AGCAGCAACTAAAAACATCGGTGTTATCAGTGCTGTTCCCAGGCTGAAAGTCAAAAACACAGCACTGCACCAGCTACCAAGAAGGAGAAAAATGGCTGCTACTGCTGAACCCAGGACAGTAGTGAAAGCAAGGTGGATAGGATGGGATGCAGCATTATCTTGGAAGGATAAAAACTTAATTCTTCACCTCTTTATATGTGTGCACTTTAAGAAAACACAAATTTTCAGCAGATACATCAGTTTACTCCCATCATCTTGGATTTTGCTTGAGTGCCTACCTGAGAGCAAGCAGTCCCTTTACATAAAATGTACTGCCTGTTTTGTCCCTTAAACTAGAACAGAGTAGAAAGCTAAGTGTGTGTCATTGTGATTAACAGCGTGCATTTGATTTACTGCATACCTATTAAGCACATTTTTAGTGTAACTATCTCTATTGCCAGAGGTGACTTCATACTACATTGTTGATTGACCATTGTGCCCTGTCCTGGAAGAAATTGGGATAAAGGCTTCAAGCTGGAGGCATGCCCAGGCTGCTGAACTGTTCAATGTGTCCTGGCAGCTATAGACGGAACTGTGATTGCTGACACCTTTTACAGAGTTGCTTCTGCCTTTGAATTCAAGTAGAGAGGAGTGTTGGCATAGTCTTCATAGCTGGATCTGTCACTTATGTTGCAGTCAAGTGACTGCACAAGTTTCCCCAGCCCCTGGATGTGATGTCTCCCAAACTGACTTTACGCAAGCCACCTGTTGCTCCTGTTGATTTCCAAGGCAATTAAGTCTGGGAGCCAGAAAGCTCAACCATATCAGTATTAGAAGACTTAAATGCAACCCTTAAAACAGGAAGCTGGGAGATTGTCATAATAGCCTGGGCTTCTTAGCACTTTATTTTGGTGGTCTTCCTGTTGTTTGTCACTTTGAGTTTCTGTGGTCAGTAGGAGTATCTCTGTGCCTCAAGAAAATATATTGAAAGCAGGTAGGTATTAATGTTGGGTTTTGCTCAGATCAAATGTAAATGCTTTTATTGGATTATGTATTAAATAGTTTGTTTGGGTTACTTTATAATGCACAATTATTTTAAAGGAAATGAATCTTTTTTACTTTTGTTAAATACACCAAGCTTAATAAAAGGCAGTTCAAACTGGTTTGGTTTAATGAGGCCAACTTCTATCAAATTTACTGCTTTAAACCCAACTACAAATAGAGTGAATTAAAGACCTAATTATTTCAATATAGATGTGCATTGACTCAGAGTGTTATAATGATTGATTTCCTCAAGTGTTTGATTCCCAGTAGGTTTTTGTGTCAACAGCCAAAAAGGAATTTATTGACTTTACAGTAAGTATAGTTTGATCTAGTTGATTGTATTTTGCAAGTGTAAATAGTGGGTGGTACAATACTGTGTTGTATTGGAATTTTATTTTGTCTTAAGCAAATTGTCTGAAACCTTATTAACTACTAGTGCTTAAAATGTGTAGTTGTGACTCTTGAAATAGATGCTAGGGCATTCAGAAGTGTTTTAGTGGTTTTCTCCTATTCATTATGTAGGAACATCTGTATTCAAGCAGTGTTTTTCCCCTACCCTGCCCTGAGAGAGTGCTGTTAAGGCTGCATAGTAAATTTGAATGTTCTGTGGCAAATTCACGAGTTGATTTTTTTAATTTTTTTTTTTAATTTATTTTGGTTTACAAATAATAAGTTTCCTAGATTCAATTTAAGAGTATACAAGTTTACAGGCTATTTTCTCATGTGGAATAAGCATAGTTTAGGCACAGAACATGTTCCATTGCTTCTCTTCGAAGTCCCATCTTGTACATCTGTTGCTCTAAGTAGATAACTTTCATTTGTCTATTTGCATTTTATGAGTTGCAGTCAGGAAACATGATTTGACTAATGTCTCCTGTCTCATGCAAAGGTAATGCTAGAGGAGTATCTATTTTTTTTTTTTGGTTGTGTCTTAAAGGGCAGCAGATGCCATGTGGAGTAGTTAATACAGTGTATTTATTATTGTCATAGAAGTTATATCCTCAAATACATTCTCTTCTCCTGTATCTTAACATGGCAGCAAAGTATCACTAGAAATTACAGGTGTTGAAATAGATGATCCTGATAGACCTTTTCATGTTTCAATTAAAAATTGTGCTGTGCAAATTTAATTTAATTTTTTTTTTTTTTTGAAAAAGCAGATTTCTAGTTGGGCATGACAGCCCTCCAGTTTGAAAAATAATTATGGTTGGATCAAGCTTTCTGTTGCATGTCTGTTATCAAGTTATATCTATCAAAGAAAATGAGATGAGTGATTAAAAGGTTCAGATCAAAGGCAACTGATTTAGCTTCACTGGAGGCTCCCATCTTTTAATTTAAAATGTATCTATGTCTAACTGATTACCTCTCACATTTATAAAGAAATATTGACATCCTGCTAAAGTATGCAGTGACCTCACTTCTAGCTGAGTTGTCTAGGTTTCACTGCAGGCGCTCTGAAAGCATTGATATTCCTGTAACCTTTTGAGGCAAGATATGTGTTTAGTGTATTAATGAGCTGGTTGAAGTGATGTACAGTAATTTCATCCTTGGGTAAAAACAGATGTGAAAGATTCCATTTTAATATTTAATCAAGCTCAAAGCCTCTGTTGGCTTGTTTAAGTTGACCTGACAGCATTATACCTGGAAACACTTTGAATTAAACCCCGAGTGCTTGACCTTGTTCAAACAGTTGTAATTTAATAAGGCTGCTGTCTTTATGGAGATAGTGTGGCTAATGGGCAAATCCTTTCTTGGCAGGATTACTTTTTATTGCAGTGGAAAAACTTCCTATCTGCTCTTAAAAAGATTTTAATCAGATGAAGTAATAAAACCGAAATAAATAGCAAAAAGTTTTGTATGAGAGTTGCTAGTTCTAGCTTATAATTAAAGAAGGGATTCCAGAAGATACTGACTTTCTTCAGTTGCCTTCCAGCATTCTATCATGACAGGTCCCTGGCAATCGCTATACTGTAGCTCATCTCTTGCCAGAACTTTTCTTAGGGTTAGGAAGCTATTTCTCAAGTTGTATATGTTTGGGCTCAGTGAAGTCAGTAGAGCTTGCATCAGTTGAAGGCAAATGGAATGCTTTATTGTTTTTCTGCTTGTGTCTGGAAAAATGTTTCTAAACTGTGGCAGCTTTTTCAAAACAGTGGGTCCCAGGAAACAAGTGCTCAAATGTGTGTGAGCAAGTGTCACTGTATTAGTTAAGCTTTTGTGAAAAGAGGTGGTAACAGAACGCAAGAAAGCTAACTAGGGAGCATTTAAGTAGGTTTTAGCATGTGGAGCAGGCTGTGTAATAGTGTGAGAGAGGTCCTGAGACAAAGTACTTGTTCTTGCTCATTAAATTTTATCACCAAGCCAGGACTGAAATGAGAGATATAAACTTGTCCATATGAGTATGATTTGCATGTACGTGAAAACTTGGTCTTTTCTGATCTAATTTTCCAAAGAAATTGGATCTATGTGTCAGCACAAATTCTACAGCAACATTTAGGTCAAACATGGAGAACTACTCTGTAGCGTGCATGTACATTGTTTTTTCTCTATCCATGTTTTCTGTTTTGCTTGCACTTTTCTGGAGTTTTGCTTTTTTAAGGTATACCTAACAATGTTTTTAAATAACTTCAATCTGTCTATAGGCAATCTAAGTAGAACTGGAGATAGATTATAGGTATTCGTTGAGCATTACATAGGGAAGACTTAAGGTTTGGCTAGAAAAGAAAGGAGATAAATGACAAGGAACTGCTAGTTAACCAGAAAAATGGATGAAGCTGAAGTACAAAAATGTAGATGGTTACATCAGCAGGATCCCTGTCTCTCTAAATCAGTGTGTATATTCAAAAGCTTAATAAAATCATCTGACTTCTTAAAGACTAGCTGGGTAGAACTGTGCTGCTGTTAAAATTTGACATCAGATCAGCTATTTGACAGTTTGATTTTCTTACTTTGCAATACTAAGCATTTGTTTTAGTAATTCCAGAGGCTATGTAGTTTAAGTAACAATAGTAAAATCAGAATTAATTTGACCTCATTTTCATTCTGAAATACAGCAGCACTTAGTTGTGCTACAGTGTTGTTATAAGACATCATATGGTTGTTACTAGAGTATTAGTATAGTTCAAAAGTACATACTGGCAAGGACTGTATACACTTGCAGAAAGCTGCCACAAGTTGTAACGAATGTGCCTCACAATGCCAAACAAAATAATCATTCATTAAAAACACTTTTTATAGCAAAATATGACTTTTGTTCTTAAGTTCAGTGTGATAATTCCAGTTTTGACGTAATAGAATTTGTATTGATGTAGAACATTACATCTTTCTTTGTAATTTACGATGCCGTTGATATACATGGTATCTATGGATGAATGCATTAAGCATTTCTGTTCTAGAGTCAAGCAGTGACTCAGGATAAGCTTGACCATTATAAAGAGTTACACTAATACTGACTGATGTCCAGCACTGTGATTTCTTCAATCATCATTTACTCAAAGGCATTAAAAGCAAGTAACTGTTCAGAGTTCTGCTACAGCTCACTGAAGCATAGCTAGTTGTGGTCTTTGACTTACGTGGGTGAAGAAAGGAAAACAAATTCCGAAACAAGTGGTTTTTCATTAATAGTTACTTTCTTTATTGGCACCTTGTGTTCAGTAGTATTTGAACTCTGCTGTGGTTTGAGAACTTGATGATGCTTTGTAAATCTTGAATTTGTTTCTCCGATCTGTCGTTGTTTTGTGCAGTAGCTTCCTGCTGCTGAAGCTTCAGTTTCTACTAAATCCCTTGCGTGTGCTAAGGATAAGGATACCAGTCATAGGAAGTGGCTGTCAACTTTGTGTTAGTATTGGGCATCTTTGGCAAGACTTCAGCTTCAGTTTGAGTCTTCGTTTTTGTGGATCTTCTACAGATTCTGCTTTGGCTGTTGAAATGATAGTTGGCAGCATTTTGGCACTTGATTATTGTTTGGTTTAACGCTAGAAGGCTGATGACTTGATGTTTTTCACTTCTGGTTGACCATTTGAAATAGGGTTTAGGCTCTTTACTATGGGGGGTTATCTTAGCTGCTTGCAGGTGTATGTAAATGACAGGGAGTCTCAGTCCAGTCCTCCATGAACAGATGCTCATTTTAGACTTAATTAGAGTAATTTCTTGGTCTTCAAAGTTTCACCAGAGTGTCTGGGCTATTGATTTCCTGTAGCTTTGGAAATATGTGACTGTATTTCCCTTTAACACAGTCGTCACTGTTTAGTTTTCTTAGAATGCGTCTGAAACCAGCTGATAAACATACTTGAGGACGCTTCATGTGCTGTACTTGTTTAACTTGCTAAAAATATATAGTCCTTTTCCCAGGGATGTTCCAGTGTGATACCGTAGCATGCTGGCAGGTTTCTGCTGTTGTCTCCTTTTCTTGGTAGGACTTGGGGCCTTGCAGGCAGCTGCCTGTTAATTGCTGCTTGACTCACGGGAACAGGTGTGGCTGCTTCTTAGACCCAACATGTAGAAGTAGGATGTGCTTTTGGCAGATGTATTCTGTAGTGGTTCATTTTGATAATAGAAGGACAGAGGCTTGAAATTAGGCTTACTTTGTTTGGATGTGGTTGAACCGCCACCACACTTTGCCGAATCCCAAACCAACAGAACAGACTAGTCTTAAAATCTAGTTATGGTTTTTTTAGATGAATGTCGTATGAGTTTTCAGACTAGCTGTTACTAGTAATTTTTTTAATATAACAGAAGGAGGTTCACAGACTTCCTTTTCTCAAACCAGCCTTACAGCTCAGGAAGATGAGATGCTGTTTAAGGTATTAAGTGTTTCCTTGGAAGTTAAGTGTGTTCCTGTGACACTCCAGGAACCTTCCAGGCCGTATCTTTACATGCCTTTGTAGTATATGAATGCTGCCATTAGCAATAATGTTCGTTATGTACTTTCTTTTATCCTGTAGTTATTAAGAGCTTTATTAGCTACATTTAAACATTGTATGTTTGCTAATTCTGGATGTAGCTGGGCCTGAGGAAAAGGTGTCCAAGTTTTGACTTGTGTAAGGTTGGTTTACAATGCAGCCCAGTAAAACTAGGCAGGGGGAAAAAAAAACCAACTTAATTCCAGTGTTTTAGCAGATAAACAGGTTTTGTTTGGATGGGAAGTCTCTAGTTTTTAATGCATCTTTAAACAGTGCTAGTTTCTCCTGAAATATATGATTTTGAACAGACCGTCGTGAGACAGGTTAGTTTTACCCTACTGATAATGTGTTGTTGCAATAGTAATCCTGCTCAGTACTAGAGGAACTGCAGGTTCAGACCCCTGGTGCATGTGCTTGGCTCAGGAGCCACTGGCGCAGGGCTTATGACTGAACGCCTCTAAGTCAGAATCCCACCTAGATGCTTGATGTTGTGCAGCTGTGTCATCGGTCACTTGAGTTTGACTCAGGAAATGACAGTCTTTTTCAGAATATGTGGGTGAAAGCCCTTCCTGAGTCTTCATTGGCAAAGACAGTTCTTCCTCATAGGAGAAGGAGAACTCCTATCTTCAAACCCGGGCTGATGGAGCTCGTCTAGCTGTGTTAGGTCTTCCATCTCAGAGAAGGACGCTCTTACAAAACCTACGACCTGCGGACTTTGCTGTCACTGTCCTAGCTATCTAGGCCGTGACAGTTAAACCTCAGGTGTAAAGGGTGGGGCCGGTTCTGCACATGCTGTCCTCACCTAACAAACCCACTGCGCAGGCTGGCAGGGCTCACTGTCACTTTTCTGTATGGACAGGCGAGGGTCGAAACGGCAGATGACAAGGTGCATGGGGAGCTGCAGATCCAACCTTGCATGCGGGCGGAACAGCGCATGGGTAGCTTGAGATTACTCAGGAGATGACAGTCCTGGCTGGACACTTCCTAAGTGCCTAGGCAACTTTTTTTCCAACCGGATTTGCATATCCCACATGCCCTTGTTCATCGTGCTTGTAGTAAGCGTGGTTAAAGCCCTTCCCAAATCTTCGCTCGCAAAGCCAAGCCGTCAATCAGTATAATCTTGAATGTACAGTGTTGAAATTAGTAGACATGCTTAAGGTGAGACTGGCCCAGTATTCAGAAAAAAAAGTATTAGAGCTGAAACTTCTGTGAGGGGGAAGATGTTACTTTTGGCAAAGTTACCTTGCTAGTTTACTTTCTGCTTTCCTACATTAAAACTCCCTGACCGAAAAGAAAAAAAAAAAAAATCCCACACAAAAACTGCCAAACCAACCAAACAGAAAACCCCTAAACAAAAGCCACACATCACAAACTTTTCTCTCCCTTCCCTCTTCCAACCCTGTGGCAGTTGTATTGCAACTGCAGTCACTGTCAGTTAGATGTACTTTGCCTCTCTTTCCTCAGTAAAGTAACTTAACGGCCAAACAGTTAACTCTTTTGGAAGCATTGTTACTGAAGAAAAAAGGTGGACAGCTCTGTCTAACCTTTGTTGATGGTATTTTAGATAATGGTAGAGGTGGTAATCAGCTAAACAAATCATCTCTGATACTGGATTAGATGTGGCATTTATTTCTTGGTAAGATGGAGACTTGGAATATATGGAGAGGAGGAAGAGGAATATCGTTGATGTGAGTGTGAGTATGAGGGATACAGTTTAAGAATATGGAGATGAGGGGGTAGTGAAGGAAATACAAGATACGTAGTCTAGTCAGAAGCCAGATTTCAGCAGATGTGTTGTTCTGGGAAATTGACTGTTCATACAGGTCCAGGACTCTAGGTTAAGCTAACTGTGTTGTTATGAAACTATACTTTCAAATCTCAAGGGCTTAAAGGATATTTCGTAGCCTAAAATAGGAAAAATCTGTGAGTGTTGGTTTATTTCTTCTTTCATAGCAACAGATGCAGATTTCATTATCTTGTTTAAATAAAGGATATGTATATTCAATCCCTTAGTATAGGCTGTGGAATTAGCCTGATGTAATAGCCATAGCAAGGAAAAATACTTGGGTTTCTTTGGTGTGATATCTCTGGCCTTTCTGTCATCCTCTCTCCCTTCCTGCTCCCATTACACAAAATTGGTTTCAAGAAACATGTTTTCTCATTTGTGTACCTTAATGGAAGATGCAATAAAGCTGGGAATTGCGAAATTTTATTTAATAAGATGAACTGGGAGTCAAATGTAAACTCTTGGCATGTTTTGTTGTTGTTGTTTTTGGGGGGTTTGTTGTGGTGGTGGTGGTCAGGGGTGTTTCAGGGTTTGTTTTTTCCCCTACAGACAGACTGAATACAAAATTGACAACAACCCAGTGAGTGGATTTTGCTTTGGTTAGACTGCTTGGCATGTATTCATAAGAGATTATCTCTGGAATCTCGTGTATATACAACTCCCCCATCCTCTTAGAACGTGTGTAGTACAAGTACAAAACATGATTCTTGTCTGAAAAAAAGTATCCAGTGATACATCAGATTTGTAGAGCTCTTCAGAAGTTCGGGAATTACAAAGAAAGCAACATGACTTCCAGTGTTTGGGATGTAATATGTGAAAACTTACTTACATAGTTCTGATCAGAGAAATGCCGTTGTGTTATTTTCTTTGAAGCTTCCCTACTTGCTTTTCCTTCCAGAGGAAATAAATACATGCATATATAAATAAACCAGGAATCAGAGTAGGTGAGTTTCCTCAGTAGGAGGTGCAGGTAATTTTACAACTTGTTTGTCCTGACTACAGCTTTATTTTCAGAAGGTGCAAGGAGTTAGCTATGTTGATTTAGCTGTATACTTGGTATCAATACCCTGCACTGTCCTTACAGGGTGATCAGTGTCACATTGAGTGCTGCATGGTAGGATCTCTCTAACACAGTTCTGTAACACCAAGCCCAGGGGGGACTAGCAGCATGAGCAGCAGTTTGCTTTTGACAGCAGAATGTCCTTGTTGCTATTGATTGGGTTGTTCAGTGAAGTGAAAAAACATTGATCCAGCTTTAAACTGGTAGTTATATGATAATCCTGGAGATGAGTGAGTATCAAGTGAAGTATTGCTGGGGGGAGGTGGCATGGGAGGAATCCAGTGCTGTTTTTTTTTTTTGTGTAGCTAATAATGGGCTAATGATACTTTAAAAATAAAGAGCTTATTATATAGATCTGCACTAAATTAAATGTAGCTAATAAATATGAAACAGATCTTCCTGTATAGCAGGTGTAAATAGTGGTAAAAGGACATACGTCTTGTCTCTTTAATTTCCCAAATAGTTGTTCTCTGTGTGTGTCCCTAGACTGGGCCACTGTAAGTAATGCTGGTATCTTGGTGGAGAGTGGGGGGATTACTCTTCCAGTATTTTCATGTCTGATTGGTGGTTATATTTGATGTTGAGCTGCTCTGAAATAGCATGTATATGTTTTGCAACCACTGTAAGTTAATTCACATTAAGTCACATCTCCCTGTTTCCAGGGACATTCTTCATTTCCTTTTCTGATGTTAAGAATCTTGGGGACTGGAATATTAACTATCAGCTGACTCTTACACTTGATCTCCTGATTCTCAGGCTAAAATGGATGAACAAAATGGCATTGCTGGTGTTCATGTTTTCTGGGTTTCAAATCTGTTTGGACTTCTGTTCTCTCACCTTCTTCTCTTCTCCGGTTAGTATATGGTATATGTCAATTAAGGGGAGGACTGAATGCCGCCATTTTATTGCTTAGTCTGTGTTCTGCTGCAGAAGTTGTGAATGGATTCACCTCTGTTCCTGGCTACCAGAGTGTTGCTGGTGCTTGTTCAACCTGGGATCTAACATAATTTAGGTTTATGAGGGGTGGGTGGCAGCATCTCAAAATATTGTGCTTGCAACACTGTGCCTTTGATACCTGGTTACCACTTCAGCTCATCAGTTTCTAGGTTTGTAATACAAAGGGGTAGAATTTTGGGTCTTTCTTTTTCTACTTCTGTAAAGCTTCAGTTGTGTCTATGAAGACAGCACAGAAAGATCCTATGTGGAGGTCTTAATTTTCAGTGTGGCCCAGAGAGCTTTCTCCAAGTAAGTATGTCAACTGCAATTTACACTAAATGTTGTATTGAGCAGACTGCAGGTCAGACTTTCAGAAATGCTGAAATCCATCCTTCTTCCCTGTCTACTTTTGCCTTTCCCATCCCCTTAAAAGATTATAGTCTCTGAAGTGCTTAAACTGTCTTTGTGTGTAAGCTTTGGAGATAGTGAAGTAATTCTGAAGAAAACTGAGTTATAATGTGTTGTTTAAAAAAAAACCCCAAAACAATCAAACAAAAAACCCACTTCACACAATATATTCCTCAAACAAAACAGTCAGCTAGTGGTGGGGTATTTTTTGTTGATTTGGGGGTAGGGGTTGCTTCAAGATGTAACAGGTCCAAACTCTGTCCTACAAGAATGTTGCAGTCTTGGATTTTTCAGCATTGTGATTTAGTTTGGGCAGGCTATGTTAGCTAGAGATAAATTTACGCAATTGGTGAAGAATCCTTTGTCCCAACTTGTGTTTGGTTTCTTCAAAAATTTTAAGTGGTTCTTAATGCAGGAAATCTGGTAGGTATTGCAGTGCCACTGAGAGAAGCTGTCACAATGCTCAAGCTAAAAGTTGGGGAAGAAGTTTTGATCTGAGCAGTTAAAAGTTGTTTGATTCTGGTCTACTTTTTATTTCAGTGGCTTATTGGGAAAGCAGATGACTTTTGTAGTATGCGTATTTTCTTGTTCCAAGACAATTTGTTGTATATTTTTGTGGATTTTAGAGTAATGTTACATTAGATCAATTTGGACTGAGTTAAGCCTTCACATTCATAGAATTTGTTCAGCTGATTTATTTCTAGGTTCGTTAAGTATTGTTATTTGTGATTAGATTGTAGTGGTAAGAGTTTGCAGCTTTGGCACGCTGTTCCTTCTGCAGAGCTACAAATGAGGAACTGTTTGGGAGGATGGAGGCAAAACAATACATACAAGACTTCCTTTGAACTCCTTTTTATGGTTTTCCTTCTTAAGAGAGGAGTTGGGTAGAATATTAAGAAGGAAATACTGATGCACTTAAACTCAACAATTAGTTGGCATACTTCATAATGTAAATGTATAGAAAAAAACCTTTTTCATAATCAAAGTTTTGGAGAAGGTCTTTTCACGGAATGGGGAGGTATGTGTTAGAGCTGCATGCTGTTTTAAACTGTTTCATTGGCAAGTGTAATTTCAGAAACGTGTCTGATGGACTGAAGACTACTGTACATGTTTGTTGCTACACAGAAATGCTCTTCCTAGCTTTCATTACTTCACTTGCTGAAGTAGCATAAGCCACACTTGAGTACTTCTGTCCACATAAACAATTTATGCTGAAATGATGTGTTGCTGTAGGTAACAGCGACAAAAACCCTTAGAGGAGTTGAAATTTGAGCCCAGAAACCTCTTTTGGGAACATGGAGAAATTCCCTTCCCTCCTTACATGTTCAAAACTGAAACTTGGGATTTCTGGTGTCCCTTCCTCCCTTCTTTTCTCCCCTCTCATGCCCCAAAAATCCCATGACTGGATATTTTAACATATTTTTTGTTATGGACTGTGCAGTCCCTATGGTTTTTATGTGTACCTAATAGGCAGGTATTCTTACAAGTAAGTGGAAAGGTTTGGTTGTTAGTGATAAATTTTCAAACTAAAATAAGGCATTTCCCTTAATTCTTCCTGATACATCTGAATGCATGGAAGGGTCAGTTGAAGAAAGGTGTTAATTATGATTTGCTGTAAAGCAAGGGTGGGGTAATGTAAAACTATGAATAACATATTCCTTTGTGGTTATGTTGTCTTAAGAACAGAATTGCTTTAATAAAATACTAAACTGGAGCAAATAGTGAAGTTTCTTCAGAGAAATTATGTTTGCCTTGAGCTCTGAGTAGATCAAGTATGGATGAATGTATGCTCTCTAACTGCTAAATTATAGGATGGAATGAAGACTAACAATCACTTCTAATCTGCTTTATACTTGTAGGTGTCTCAGAAACTCTTCACTCTGACAGTTATTGCATAGTCTCCTCAGTTCTGTCTCCTATGTACTCAGGGGTTTGGGCTGGGGAAACTTGGAGGAGGAAAAAAGAAGGTTATAAAAGGTGGAGGCAAGAACAGGCGGCCTGGGAAGAATGCAG
>JBCJKH010068461.1:0-13855 GCA_039877255.1 Loriculus beryllinus | reverse complement strand
TCTGGGCACCCTGTGCCAGCGCCTCAGCACCCTCACAGGGAAGAGCTTCTGCCTAACAGCTCAGCTCAGTCTCCCCTGTTCTGGCAGGTTCAAGCAATTCCCCTTGGCCTGGCCCTACAGGCCCTTGTCCAAAGCCCCTCTCCAGGTTTCCTGTAGCCCCTTTAGGCACTGTAGCTGCTCTCAGGTCTCCCCTTCAGAAGCCTTCTCTTCTCCAGGCTGACCCAGGCCAGCACTCTCAGCCTGGCTCCAGAGCAGAGCTGCTCCAGTTCACAGAATATCTTCATTGCCTCCTCTGGACTCATTTGAACAGGTCCACAACTCCCTCACACACACACACAAATGGTGGGATGTATTCAACAGAAGGGCCTTACCTGCATCTTTTTTCCTCCTTATGAATAGTAACAAGCTGACTCTTACAAATGTATTACAGACATAAGGACAAACAGAAATAAGTTCAGCTACAAATGCTTTAATTCAATGTAAATACAATCAGGCATTAAGAGTAAAGAGTACACCATTGGACAGGTTCCATGTGCTGCTGTCTGCACAGGAAACATGACCAGATACTGCAGCACCACAAAAACCAGGTAGGAAGTGAGCTTTTCAGAGGAGACAGACCTGTCTAACATAAACACACAACATTAAGCATTTTACCCATACTGACTCGACAAAACACTCAGGCGAGCCACACATATCGACAATTTTACTGTAATACTTCATCCTTCACTAGAATTACCTAGACAATTCCTTGAAGAAAAAGTAAACCTTTTTATGTGCATTTTAAATTCAACTTAGTAATACAATTTTAAAACCTTCTTGTTCTTTTTGTGTGCTGGTGTCTTAATTCTGACTTTAAGCAGCAGCCTTGGTCTGTGTGCAGAAAGCATCCTGCAAATCATCACATAGCAACTTGCATCTAACTGAAATGACCCACTCGAAATCAAATTTGACAGTGAAGCAATCGATTATCTTCCACTCCATAAAGCAAGAGTCAAAATGACTACAGCAGGAAAGAGCACGCAAGACAGGAAAGCTTGCAGAAAGAGGTCACCAAAACAGCAGCCAAAACTATTTTCAGGCACAGCAGCAGGTCCACATCTCAACTACTCATTGCTTGGTGTGTCCATCACCACTTCTAACCATACTTCCTCCGTCCTTGCCTTCAATTTTGCTATCATCAAGTGCTTATTCCAAACCGGTAGGAACTTTGAGGCAGTTTTAACTCACACCACTTGCATCTCCTCTCAAGTCAACTAATCCATTTTTAAGGAAACAAAAACCCTCCACAAAGCAAGTTTGTGCCTCAACCTGGAAACAATTTAAAGAGTCTTTCTTAGCACCAGAAACAAAGTAGACAGAAGCTACAAAACACAGTACTAAGAAACACTCAAGTATCATGCTGAAATGTGTCTTTTAGTTCCTTTGCCATTTCCCTTCTGAAGGTAATGTTACTGTTAAACTTTTTTTTTTTTCAGTTCCTTCAGGCTCACCTTAGCATTGCATTTTCCTTCAGAACTTGCCCACGAGTTGGGCAGTTAACACAAAGACTCAGTAGGTGGCGATAAATTATGGTTTATAGGTTACCTATTAAAACCAAACAAAATCCAAACCAACTGATTACAAGCAAGACATTGAGGTGCTGGAGGGAGGAAGAAAAGGGCAATGGAGCTGGTGCAGGGCCTGGAGCCCAAGTGTGATGGGGAAGGGCTGAGGGACCTGGGGGGTTCAGTCTGGAGACGAGAAGGCTCAGGGGGGACCTGATGGCTCCCTACAAATGCCTGCCAGGAGGATGGAGCCAGGAGGGGCTGGGCCCTGCTCCCAAGGAGCAAGGGATGCGACAAGAGGAAGCGGCCTCAAGCTGCACCAGGGCAGGTTTAGATGGAGCTGAGGAACAATTCCTTCCCCACAGGGTGCTCAGGCACTGAAACAGGCAGGGCTGGAGTCACTGTCCTTGGAAGTGTTCACAGACCATGGAGACAAGACCCTCAGTGCCATGGGTTTAGTGGTGGCCTTGATAGTGGTGGGGAATGGCTGGACTTGATCACAGTATCTCAAGTTGCAAGGGACCCATAAGGATCATTTAGTCTAACTCCCTGCTCCACCTAAAATTCACAATACTTAAGTACCAAGTACTACTGTTTAAACTATCTTAAAGGTCTTTTCCAACCTAGCTGATTCCATGATTCCCTCCCTCACACCAACTCTCTGTGGGAAGCAGCAGCAATAGGAAGTGCATCTCGCATCTGCCCAAGCAACAGGACAGAAATTGTCAGGAAGAATCCAACTGGCAATATTCCAACTGAGTGATGTTGGGAAAAGCATTTGCAGGTGCAAACTGTGTGCTCCTTACTGTTCTATGCCTTGAATAGTGACCGAAGTGAACTTGCCACTGGATACTATCTCGCAGCCTCCTCATCAAGCAGCTGTAAGGATGGCAATAAAAGAAATAGCATTTCTAGCCTAAAGGGCTCCTATCAGATCTAGAAGAATTTTTTGCACATGTAGGTGCAGAAATGCTAATGAGAGGTGAGTCACTCATGCAGAAATACTCAATTATGCTCAACACACTCTAAGTGAAGCATGTTCCCCTTAAAATCATGAGAGGAATTACAGTACTTCACCTCTGCTGCTTCTGTTAACATAAGGAATTCTCATTTAAAGCAACTGGGATGAAGTGTTTTTACCAGACATCTCTGTATAGTGGATGCAAGTCGGCTTCCATATGGAAGCCACCTGTTTTTCTGGATATTCTCTTATTATCCTATACTGGTTTCTGTGCCGAACACCTCAAGCTCTGACTTACAGAAACCTTCAAAAGCTTTATAGGTTTCACCATGACAAACATTTTGAGCTACAATTTTAAGAAACACGTTCATGTCACTTGTCTTTTAAAGTTTATTGTATTTTTGTGCTGTAGAAAATTAGCCCCCCAGAAGAGTAAACCTAAGTACTTCTGAAAGCACCAACTCTTGCATCTCAGGCAAGCAACTTCTTTGGAACAAATAAATTACATCTTGAGGTTTTAATCATTAACAAGCTGTTACCAACTAATATTTTAAAACCTATTTTTGTGGGGGGAAAAAAGCAGCATAATGGTAGTTCAAAGTTAAGTTACTGTATTTTTAATCATTTGAAGCAGTTTAGGTATTTTCCCTCAGCATTTACTTTCCTGCATGACAGCATATTTTCTTGAAATAAAACACAGAATTAAGACTTCCAATTACAACCTGAATTTTCAGCATACTCTGAAATCATGTTTATTTCTGTTTCAATGCTTCCACTCCAAGGTTCAAAGACAACCAGTAGAAATTCTTAAGAATATTATTAAATTACCAATACTTAAACGATTTTACTTTTAACTACTTCCACCCTGAGTTGTTCTGTATTTAGAATATAGAGAACTCCTGTGAAACCAAGAAGATAAAAAAGATGTACGTGCTATTTTAAAGAATTACGCCAATAAAAACTTCTCCATGTGTTAAACAGTTTGACACACAGCTGGCTGGCTGCATTGGTTTTAACTGTCTGTATTTTAAGCCAGAGAGATACCACAGAAAGATAGCTCTCATTATAATTACTGTATAAGAAGACAGTAAGTAAAGTTCCAGATTGTTTTCCCACATGTTGCAATGGCAACTGATACAAAACAATGGTCCATACTGATAACAAAATTGTCCATACTGATGATAAAATGTATCATCCAGGTTAAATATTAAGACTGTTACAATATATAACTGTTACAATTACCACCCATCTGTAGCATAAATTGGCAGTTCAAAACCCTGAATTTTGATTTCATTTATTCCACATCAAGGAATTAATCTTGAACTTGGCATTTACTACATATGTTTTTCAAAGAGGAAGGCAACCGATTTGAGAGCACCCAGCACACCAGTGATCCAATTACCCCAGATAACAAAGCTAAAACTACAAGGACTAAAGCCACAGCTCAGTAGCGCACATGCCAGTGATCCACAGCACCAGTTTCTCATTTTCCCAAGTACTTCTGTTTCTGGAATCATTAAGGAGGCCAACTGTGAAGAGCATGCATTACACAGTCCAGTATGTATACCAGCAGAACAGCTCTCCTGCATGATTAGCCCTGTTCAAGTTTAGAGCAGGGGTTAAATCCTCTCCATAGCTGACTGCTAGACCAGGATACTTGATAGCCAAGATTTACAACCAGAAACAATTCCAAAGAACAAGACTGTTGCTGCTACCCACAAAGAACTGAATATATGGAAGTGGCATCGTTATCTATGGGGACACTGGATGCTTTGCAAGCATCTTGCTAGACAAGAAACCAGAGACATAAGGCTGAAGCCAAGTAAAACTCATGCAGTGACCAGGCTAGTGGCCATCCACGGAACACTTCTTTGGAGAAATGGTGTCTTACTCACTTTCAAAGTCTTCTCCAAAATCAGCTCTTGCATACATTTGGACAAACAGGATGTTAGCATACCTTCATTGTTAAGGTCTTAAAACTCAACTAAATATGTTTGTTCTACATAAAGTAAGTTGGAACTCATCTGCTGAAAATTTCAACTGTTTTAAGACTCAAACACAACCAACAAGTCTTAAAGAGCTTTTACAGAGGCCCAGTTAAACACCTACGATGGAACAAACACCAACCAGCTTCAAAACTAACTTGCTAATTGAATTTGAAACCACTAGTAAGGAAAAACTCCCCACTGAAATTCCCAGCTTTCCTTGTCAAATCTGTATAGGATGCTCATCACCCCTATCCTCTCCTTTCAGTCAGCTGGTCTTAAGTGTTGTTTTGAACTTGTAATATTAAGACACTTTCCCTTTAATTGATTGAAAAACAGACTCCTTTTATTCACAGTGCACAACTTTCCAACACCTGAAGGAAGACTGAACCACTATTTCCCCTAGTTTCTGCCACAACCTCTTCATGGTCTTGTTCCCCATTATTTCAGTCTTGTCACAAACTGCAGGTTCCTTCCACTGCTCTGAAAATTTACAGGAATGCAGATGCCCACAAAATTGCACAGGAGAGCACTCAAGTTCAATATTTGGCACAGCAGGAAAATCACAGGGAGCTTCAGGAACTAATACCATAGTAGTTTGCAGACTACTCTCCCCTAAGTTCTCCCTCAACTAAATAATAAAGAAATAAAGAACACAGAAGAAGGCAACAGGATGGCTCCCCTTTATCCATCAAGAGATTACTCAGACCTTGATTTCACACCATCTGGCAAAGTCTCCCAATAGGAAACTAGTCCTGAATCTCTCGGTTTGGTAGAATACCTTTATTAACTACAATGAGGGAGCATCTGTCTCTAGAAGCAGGGCAGGGAGAAGATACATTGCTTGGCCTCATTCTGCTTTACAAATTTTCACTGTCCCGAACTTGAAAGCATTAAATTACATTTAAGCCAACATCTGGAACTCAGATTTTAAGTCATATACTCTGAATTTTGCAATCCTGTTTTAAAAAGCTACAGTAAGTATGGCTAAGACTCCACAGCCAGAAAAATCTCTACTGTCAGAAAGCTCGCAGAAAAACTACATTTCTCCAGCAACAGCTTTCAATGCCTCACAATTTCTTTGGTTTTGACAAGTCAGCTAAAACTGGTATCTCAAGATACCACAGTTAGGATCTAATTAGGCCTACAAGACCCTCTGCACTGCCAGATTTCTGCAGCCCTCGTTAGTCAGGGCTGGCACATCACTCACGAAAGTCACTACCACGAACCTTACAAGTAAGGTTGCATCAGCGGATACTACAAAGCAAGTAACCTCACCCACTCAGTGCTCAAGGAGTATCTGACGGCCCCTGAAAAAAGAGCCACCAAACTCTGCCCACTTGTGCTTATCCTCAGCTAAGTCCCAGCTCAGCATCAAGGGGAGAGTACTACCTTCTTAACCACTACCATTAATTCCTCCAACAGGATAGGGTTTTCCTCTTTCCCTATCTTAACCACTGGCAGAGTACAAATAAGTAAGTTGCACAACTAGATAAACTACCAGGTATCTCTGCTGCCTTGGGCACACTACCACAACTTTCAGCCTACATTAAGATTCAGTGCCTGGGCAGGAACAGAAAAATCAAGCTTGCTGCTCTTTGTGGCAGTGCCATGCCACACCAGTCTGACACAGGCACTAAACCAAGACTGCACATACCTGTCTACTGACAAAATGCTGAGCTGAAGTTTCATGCATACTTGTCTTTCTTTTTTCATGCCAGCGCTTCTGGGATTCTACGATATGAAAGGTTCAGGGAGCTCAACTGGTAGGAAGGAAAAATAATCTTGAGGAGGAAAAACCAGGCAGTTCCTGAGTTGAGCTCCATCTATGAACTGACTCACTGTTGGGGTTAGAGGCACCGCTGCAAGGCAGGGGAGAACAGAATTGCCTCCTTTCCAGCAGCTGGCCAACAGATTCACCCAGCAACTGTGCCACTGGGATGAGTTTAGGCTTCCCTCCTTGTCGGTTCTGGTAACTGTATAACTACGAAACAAGCCTGATTAACTCACATACCCAGCTGAAAACTACCATTAGGTTAACTTTCTATTACATTAGCAAGCTTATCTAACAATACCAGTTGGACATAACACAAAGTAGAAGAGAAAAAAACCCACACAATCAAGGCAGTATTTTTCAGCTGCAGTCCAGTTAGTTATACTAGCATAAGCTATGGAATCACAAGATAAGGTTCCTAAGAAAGACTAAAAAGAAAAGCAGAGGATACTGCTAGGCATACTAAAGTTTCCTGCAAGCTCTGAAAAGAACTACACTTAAATGAGGTGAAAACACTCCAACTGGCCAACACTAGAAAAGGTTTGATTTAAGCTTTAAGTTAATATTAACTTCAGCATTCTTGGCAATTTCAATCACCTTTTAAAGTTCCATATGAATCAACCCATTAACTATCTTTTAATGTACAAGATATAAAAAGAGGTAATATTTTATACATTATTCTTCTCATAATGTGCCTGCCCACAAAGCACTGACAACCACTGGCACCAGTTCATGCCATCTGACATTCTTCTCAGCATCAACTGCCATGACTTACGATGCTATTTCAGACATATGTCACACCAGAAATTCTGCCACCAATGACTTCAGAAAGGTCTCCTTGTAATAACACTACCATGTGACAGACTGATTTCTACATATAAGAAAATCTTGACTGGAATGTGATAAACTGCTACTCTGTAGCTCAGCATTCACCAACACTGAAGAGCATGCCTTATGTACCTAGTTTGCATTTCTCCTTTTCTGGTCATTGCTCCTGTCATGCCTCACCTCAAACCACTAAAAAAAACCCTCAATATTTGATATTACCTCCTTTGAGAACACAGTTCTAAAATCACTGTTGCCTCTTGATGTTTTTTGTGGTCAAATGCAAAACAAGCCTAAAGTAATTTTTAATTTCTTCAGGTCTCACATCTTTTGTATGATGCAATCATTTAAAAAGCCCAGTTTGAAAAATGCTGAGACCAAAACTAGGTTCTGTACCTTCATATTGATTCCCAGTGGGTCAAAGGAGGGAGAAATCTCCTTCATGTTTTCATCAAACAGCACCCCTGCCCACCCCCCAGTTTGTAAGTCCTAACATCTTTACTATGCAGGTTAAAACCAACAACCAAATGAAAGGCATGTAACTGTTAAGTGTACAACATGGGTGGCAGGGGAAGCAATTAAACCCCCTACATCTTGGAATGTGCTACTCAATGTTGATGAAGAAAAAAAATTCTGTATCTTCCATGCTACTAAAAATTAATTCAGTTCTATTTTAGTCGCTCAAGTGCTTCTGAATGTAACCCCCATTGCATTATTGGTCTGCAACACTGCTTCCAAAATTATTTGCAAACCCATTCTGAACAATCATTGCATTGAATGATAGAAATCTGGCATGAAAACAGCCACACAAAGAGCCATCTGAAAACAAGACACAGAGCTAGAGCCACTGAAGAACAGATTCTCCCAAAGCGGCTTTAAGAACGGCTACCGGGCAGTGCACCAGCATACAACTGGCAGGCTCCTTCCAAGCACATTCAGAAGCATGGAACAGCACTGAGGAACAAAAAGCAGAAGATTAAGTGGCTTTTGCTTTGAGGAACCCCGGGATGGACACAAGAGCAAGGTTTATTTTCTATTATAATGTAACATAAAGCATGTCATACCTTACATGTGTATGCAATGCAGCAAATACCTGGTTTTGCAGGGCAGCTGCATTAAACTGAAGCAGAAGGCAAAACTACAAGTTAAGGAAGTAAATATTTACCTATTTCCTATTGAAAAAAACCAAACAAAAACATATACACAAACAGAAACCAGCTACCTGACGACACTACAGAGCTATCACGATGCAACCAATAAACTCGGGTGGAAGAAAGTCCAATTTGACTCACCCTGACATACATGAAACTCACTCTGACAAGGTGAACAAGAAGGCTTTGGTTTCTGGGAACCAAGTTTCTCGCTCTCACAGTTGAGAAACACCTTTACCTCACCTATACCACCATCCCCACCTCTGCAAGACACCTATTCTCCAGTTCAAGATGCCAAAGCCCTCTTAGGGAATAATTTGTGATTGCCTACAGCTTAACACTACCTCAAATTTGAATTACTAATTTAAACGAGACTTAACTAAACGACTTAACCGGTGACTAAATGCCATTCTAATTACAGAGAACACATTTGCAATTAACTGCTTTCTTTAAGGAGCTAGAACATCAACTTACAGAAAACAGAACGTTGCTCATACATACCAATCTCTGGTCTAGACAGGTTAAGTCTGGCAACAAATTAAAAGCTAAAATGTATGTCATGCTGCAGTTCCGAGTAGAAACCTATCTCCTACTACACCTTCTCCAACACAGGTTTTCCTCCACTGACTCTGTGTTCAAGATGAGTTTTTGTATCTGTAACCATTGTATTTTATAACTATTTGTTGTCTTAATGTTTTTTTTAAGACAGTAGTAAAAATACCACCACTGCAACTACTAAGCAGCTAGAACTGAGTAATTAAAGTACAAGAAGTATGAGCCTGACCAGCGGAACAAAGTAATGAAAGCACCACTAAGTTGCCAGCCAGTTAAAGAAAAATGATTTCTCTGGTTCACATCCAGACACTTTTACACAAAAACAAAGCAAAATCGATCGTATTTTAGCTTACAAAGACAGCAAATCTGATCCTTTATTTCTGCATTAAGATACACAATCATTTTGTATCCACATATACACAAACACACTTTTGTTTATCACACTGAACACAGATCTGAAGCACCATTTTAACAGAGACTTGTCCTTGTGGCTAAACTGAAGGAAATGCTGCAAGTTACTATCAGCACACAGACTGATATGCAGGGCTCTAGGCACACTGGCTTCAATTTCAGAATGACTAAGTAGCTACCCTTTCTTCCATAGTAGCAAGAGCAGAAGAGGTGATGTTCTTGCATTTCAATTCAGTTTTCAATACAGACAAGGCAGATCTTTAAAGCAATAAGGTTTTTGAAAACTGCTCTCCTCAGTAAAACTCCTATTTATTGGGTTTTGTTATTAATATGTCAGATAGATAGACAGACAGACAGGTGTAGTCATCCAAAGCCAGGATGAAAGAATGCTCTTTATGTTCACAAGTCACCAGCCCAAGATGCTAGCAGTGTCACAGGGCAAGCAAGATACAAATGTTATACACTAAGCAGGTATCAAGCGAAAGATGTTGAATTACTTCCTCCCCGATTTCCAACTAGGGCAGGCAAGAGCTTTAAAACAGATGCAGACAGAATTACAAAGGGGAAATACTTTATAGAAACATTAGTTTGATATCTCAGTGAAAGTTATAGCTAGAAATCATTACTCAGCACTTCAAAAGATACCACTACAAAAAAAAAAAAAAAAGTCCTACATAAGGAGGCATGGTCTACCTTTTAGCTGTGATACACAACAGTGACCCATCTAACCTGCATAGGAGCTGAGCCTGCATATTGACACAAGCTGACTTTTTTTCTGATCCCAGTATTATCACAGAACGATGTGGGTTGGAAAGGACTTGAAAGATCCACCCAGTTGCAATCCCGCAGGTATTTCTATCCATGGAAGCATTCCTCTCACTGAACAGAACCTAAAACCACTACCAACCAGAGAGAAGATTCCAACGGCCACGAAAACGCATTCAGTGAATGGGGGCTCCTGACAGCCCCCGCTCAGTGATTTTTTCATCTGCAGGAGATGGCACACAAACAGCACGCAGAAGATTCCTGAACGTTGTCTTCCACACAACTACATCTGCACTTTACTGGTTCAGAGCGAAAACAACTTTACGCTCAAATGAGCCGAACTGCTTCGCCTTAAGTTGTGCATTAAAAACCTTCGTACACAAATCACCCCTTTCCCCAGTCACCCCTCAATTCCTTTTGCAAGAGCCGCTCAAACGAGGAGCTCACACAGAAACCGCTCATAAAGCATTTTCCACAGAGCTCCGGGGGGAAAACTGGTAAATCTTACTCGTTTAAAACATTTTTGCCTTGGTTTCAAACGCTACCGGCCGAAGCCCTGTTCCCGCTCCCGGCCCGCTGCCGCTGCGGGGGCAGGACCGGCAGCGGCGACCAGCCAATAAAAGCCGACCCCGAGAGGCATAAAACCCTTAAAAAAGCCTTAGAAGAGGTAAATAAAAGAAAGAAGGAGGGAAAATAAAGGCAATCTCGGTAGTGCCGCGGTGCCTTAGGCCCTCATCCGCTGCCACACACGCACCCACCCGCGCTCAGGCGTCCCCGTCCCCTTCTCCTTCCCCTTCCTCCTCCTCCTCCCCCAGGCGCCGCGATTTCAGTCCCACCCGCTCCTCTTCCCGCACATTTGAAGGCTGCTTTAATTCCTGCAGCAAATTCCTCCCTCCCAAATTTGGGCGCAAAACGAGAAAAGGGGGAGGAGAGATCAGGATAGGGATGGGATGGAGGGGGAAGGGGAGAAAGCGAGGGAGAAGAAACATCTCCGGCATTCTCGCCGCCTGGCTCCCCAGCTCCGCGCAGGCATTATACAATTTCAGCGAGGCAGGAAGTGACTGCAGGGGAGGAGGGAGGTGGTGTGGGGGCCTGGAGCCGCATCTCAGGGAGAGGAAGGCGGGGGGCGGCAAAAGGGACGAGGGGGACGCCGCTCCGCCCGGCCGCCGGTCCCCGCATCCGGAACGGGGGTGTCGGCGATGCCCCCTCCCCCCCTTCCCTTCTCCCGCGCTGCCTCTCAGCCCACCCACCACGGAGGCCCCGAGGGCTCCCGCCGTCTGTCACGGCCGGCCCGGGCTGGAGACTCACCCATGGCGCTGGCCGGCGGCGGCGGTGGTGTGTCTGCCGCTGCTGCGCTCCCGGCTGCCTGCCCGCCGTCTGTCCGCACCGAGCGGGCCGCCCCCTGCTCCCCGAGAGCCTCCCGCCAGCCAACCCGGCGGCCGCGGACGGCGATTCTCCAACGCCCCCTACGCTGATTCCTCCGAGGGGCTGCGGCCCTTCCGCACAGCGCCTACGCGCGCCCGCCCGCCCTGGCGGATGGATGGACGCACGGACTTAGCGGCTCGGCTTCGCGCGGCTCCCCCTTCCTCGCTCCTCCTTCTCGCTCGCCGCCTCCGCCCCGTTCCTCACACGCTCCCTGCCCGCCTCCCCGAGCACGCAACGGCGGCGGCCGCTTCCGGCTGCGCCCTTGCGCTCAGGCGTGCGGCTCGCCGCGGCCCCCACGTCTCTCCTCTCGCCTCGCCTCTCTCTGCCCAGCCCGGGGTCTGACTGTTATTTCCTCCCGCTCCTTAACACAGAAAAAATGCACCTCTCGGCGGCCATTTTTAAACCGGGCACGCTGTGAAGCGCCAGAGCCTCTCGGCGTTTCCTGTGCCCGGCCCAAAGATGGTTACCGGCTCTGACGGGCTGAGAGAGGTGCTTGCGACGCCGCCGCCTTTCTCTGGGGCTATTCTCAGAGCGTCACTACGCCATGCGCGCTGTGCGGAGCACAGTGAGCGCTACGGCACCTTGCGCTCCCTCCGCCCGTCCGCTCACGTAGTTGGCGTGCGATTGTCCGGCCTGAGCGGTGGACCGCAGCGGGGGCCTGCGGTAGCCTCTGCGCGGCCTTTATCCCGTGGCTGCGAGGGCGCCGTCGCGGGCCGGCCCCCCCGGTCCCGAATGAAGCGTTCGGGTCCATGATACCTCCGGGGCATTTTGGCTGGGGTGGGCTCTGCGGGGAGGCTGCAGCGGCGGGGAGGGAAAGGCGCTACCCCAAGGGGTAGTTTCTCCGCCGTCTGAGCCGGAAATGGAGCCCGGAGCCTGGCGTTTGTTGTCATCAGTAGGCAATAATTTGGTGCTGAGACCCCCAAAATGAATGAGAACTCATTAAAATATATATATATAATATCATCTGAACGCAGCTGTGTGGCAGGCACTGCATAAAATCCTTCTAGGAGGCCAATGGGATGCCCGTACGTGCTGTACCCACAGACAGCCCTACCACATCCTGAGACCCTGAACTGGCTAGTCTGAAACGCTGCGACCACTCGCAGTAAGCGTCTGCTGCAGTACAGGAGTGACACTGGGGAAGGATGGGCTCCAATTATTCCAGTAAAGCTCACAACAGTGTATTTCCTTTTTTACACTTGGGACAGGTATCTTTTGAGCCTTTTAAACTTTGGGAATATGTTATGCCCCACCTGAAATACTTAAGACCTGTATTTATGATGTGTGATTTGAAATTTACCATGCTTGCTCTTGTGTTAAGGATTTGAGAGCAAGGCCTATCCTTGCCTTTTTGTTTCACATAAGGCATTTTTCTAAGGGAAAAGCCTTGGCAAAAAGATACTATCTAATTTGTTCTGCCGTAATTAAAAGCACATCTTAAGAGCATGTCCTTAAGCATGCCCATCCTTCGTACGAGAAGGATGAAAATAATTTAGAATTACAGAATCCCAGCCTGGTTTGGGTTGGAAGGAACCTTAAAGTCATCCAGTTCCTGCCATGGGCAGGGACCCCTTCCACTAAAGCAGCTTGCTCCAAGCCCCTGTGTCCAACCTGGCCTTGAACACTGCCAGGGATGGGGCAGCCACAGCCTCTCTGGACACCCTGTGCCAGCGCCTCAGCACCTCTGCAGTATTTCACGACGAAGTTTCACTGTTACAGTCTGAGACAGACCAGACATTAGAACACTTAAAAGGCTAAATACTTACTTATATACATTTCACTTCCTGTGACTGCAAGATCAGTTTTTTAGCACTTCTGTCCCCAGCAGCTTAACATTCCCATGCCAAGACCATACTAAAGACACCACTTATGTGATTTGTTTGTTTTTCCATCAGTAACAGGATCTTCTGACACCATTTACTGGTAGCTACTACCGTAACCTCGGAACCCACTAGCAGTAAGAACTGGTGAAAAGTGTTCAAGTATTAAAAAAAAGATTAAAAATATTTAGGCCCTTAAGCTGCCTGCCAACTCAACCACAACTTACCAATAGTTTGACCAACCATTACCCCCAACTTACCAATAGTTTGATCAAGCTCCTGAAGTAAGTCCAAGTTCCCTGAACAAAACTCTGGAGTCATATATATGACTCTATACTGCCCCCTGAAACATCAAGAAAATACACTGTCACAGAAGGAAAACTCCCAGACAACTAAAAAAAAAACCAAAATCATGATTGTCTAAGAAGATGTAAATGAACACAAGTACAGACTTCAGGATAGGAACAAGATCATGGAATCATAGGATCATAGAATCGTTAGGGTTGGAAAGGACCTTAAGATCATCCAGTTCCAACCCCCCTGTCATGGGCAGGGACACCCCACACTAAACCATGCCTATCAAGGCTTCATCCAGCCTGGCCTTGAACACTGCCAGGGATGGAGCACTCACAACTTCCT
>JBCJKH010068457.1:0-13924 GCA_039877255.1 Loriculus beryllinus | reverse complement strand
CCTAGAAGTAGGCTTCCAACTTCAAACACTTACTCACCCATACGTCTTCTTGCACTAGGAAAAGTAAAGTTGTGAATCCACTGACTGTAAATTCCCTGAGGAGAAGAGGAAATATAGTAGAAACATTCATACCAGACAGGAGCAAGAAATAGTCATGGTCTCAACATGCCAATGCGTGGAACAAGGATTGTAAATGAAAAATGGATGAAAAACACGTCAGGGCACAAGGAGGCTGAGGCTTACAGCAGGCAGACCATGATGATTTCACTAGGAACTCTGTTAACAGGACAAGGGGTAACGGGTCCAAACTTAAACAGCGGAAGTTCAGGCTGGATATAAGGAAGAAGTTCTTTAGTGTGAGGGTGCTGAGGCACTGGCGCAAGTTGCCCAAAGAAATGGTAAATGCTCCATCCCTGGCAGTGTTCAAGGCCACGTTGGACAGAGCCTTGGTTTACATGGTTTAGTGTGAAGTCTCCCTGCCTATGGCAGGGGGTTGGAGTTGGATGATCTTCAGGTCCTTTCAAACCCAAACCACTCTATCATTCTGTGATGTTGAACTACAGTTCAGTGTTTTATGCACAAGATTGCCTGTGGGATTCTGCAGCCTTCTGCCCAAGCTTTGTCCGCACCTACGCAATTGTAGCAGCGGGACAAAAGACACAGATGGCACTGGAGGTATCAACAACCCACACCAGATCACTCATAGTGGATCTTCTGACAGGCTTCTCAGAAAGACTTTTCAGGCTCCCTCTAAGCACTGATCAACTTTTACAGAACAGAGAATCCTGAAGCTTCTACATACATTAAACAGAACTCACACTCTGCCAGCCTCTCATTTTCTGACATTAACACAAAGAGTCACACCACATGCAGCTCTCCACCTTCGATAAACTTATAATTTATACAACACTTTGCTGTAAAACCAGACATTGCTGCAGGACTCCAGGATGTTTTGGGTGGGATGGAAAAGTTCAATGTATTTGCTATCCCTTATCAAAACTTCCTTCTGACTGACAATATTTAGACTGACAGAAGAGCTAATTAGTCTGAGACAGCTTGGGAACATTTCTGCTGAATTCAGAAGGCCTTGGGATCAATCAGTTGGGTTTTGTGCTGGCAGGAAGAAGAGACACTTGCCTGGGCTGCTGTGACAGACTATTCCAGCATTGCATCTGAGTCATAGCATTATATTTCCTCTCCTGTTCAATGACATACAGGTTCATTTGACAGACATTTCTTATTGTTTTTCCTACATCAAATGCTTTGGCAGGTTCTTTTGAGGAGACAGATGTCCAAAATACTTATTCTAAAACCAAACTCCATGAAATACTCAAATATTAATAGTTTGAAAAATTAAGCTCTCATTTCCTATGGTCTCTCAAACTGTACAGCCAAGATCTGCTTTCCTCCCACTCCTCAGATAGCAGTTTCAAGCCACATTAATTAATTCATTTCCTGATTGCCCCAGGAGAGAAACAGGCCACAGATTATTATTGCCATCCCTAAATTAAAGATGCATGAACTGAGGCATAATGACACCAAGTGAACTACTTAGGAAGGTCAACATTAGACAACTAACCATTAGGGCACCATCTCTTCAAAGGAAAGGGGTAAAACTAACAGTTGCAGGCAAACATGACCAAATAAACACTTCAGACTCTATGCTGCATAATATGGGGGCCAAGATCATTTATATCATGGTTAATATTTGTGTGAAGATTATATGACAAATAACTTGGAGAAGCCCTTTGATGGGAAGGAGAATACAAGTCAATTGTCCCACGCACTGAGAGAATTCAATCTCTTGAGAAACTGCTCAAAAATGAAAAGGGGAGATGATAGCAACTTGAGAAAATAATCTGAAAAGCTGGGAGCAAATCCCAGGAATCTTTAATCTTCTTTGAGCACAAAGCAGTGGCTGGAGCACATAACTTCTCATCTTAAAGTTAAGGTAATAGTAATCTATAGCAGTAATTAAATTGCTATTTCTGCACTGGTGTCTTCTTCAAGAGCAGCACTACCTTGGCCATGGCAGTCAAGGGTAAGAATAACTGTCTGAAAGCGATGTTTGCTTTAATCACAGTGGCCAATTAAATGCTGTGACCTGTGATTTTATATTATGACACGTCCAGAGATCCGTTTCTCCTGATCATCCATGTGTCAAGACATAGGTCAGCTCATCTCTTACTTTTGTATGGGGGTTTCTACACAACCTAAACAAAGGTTTAAGTGATACGGAGCTGGGGTGCCTGTTTCTAAACCACAAAGAATTGGATTACAGATAAAACAGGCACAAGAGCTCAGAAGCACTACTAACCCAGTTCCAACACTTAGTAGAGATCTATGCATTGCATTTAACCAATTATATTTAAAGGCTGAGGATCTCCAAGATAGCCAGCTTCCTACTAGTCAGCCTTTTCTTCCTCTTTTCCTTTTTACTTTCTCTCAAAGACGCAGGCAAGCGAGAGGAATTCTATTTAAAGGACAGTCATCAATGAGTAAAAGACCAACAGAGCATGAACATGTAGAAAGCAAGACATCAAAACACAGTAAGATCAAAGAATAGGAAAGTGTTGGGCATATAACCTTTATTGTGAGTGTTAATCCAGCTAACCTTCCTTTTCCAAAACTGTTATTGTCTGCTTCAGATGTGTAGGCTTAGGGTGAATTATGTTTCTGTATTTTCTAGTCCTGTCACAAAGTCCATTTTAATGGTTGACTGAGAAAAACGAAAGAGATTTTTCCAGTTTTGGTCTCCTGACACAGACAGTCCAGTGTGAACTGCTTCAGAGAGCTGCTTTGAAGAGCATTGTTGCAGTTCCTTTTAATCTAATGCCAGGGGTTTACATCCATTACTGAGGTGTCTGGTCCCTCATAATCACAAATAGTTTTATCTTTCTAAGTCATATGACGATATAATTTACATTTTATAGAAAAAGAGCAATTAAGCAGAAAAAATCATAGATAAATCACTGAGATTCAAATGCAAAATCGAAATTCTTTATTGTGCAATTTGCAAAGGCAACTTCCATTTGCCCAAAAGAGAAGTTCAAACTAAAAAGTTAAAGTTACTTCAAGAGTGTATTACTGCATACCTAAATAATTACATCTTCTCCACAATTGCAATGCAAAAAGTAACCCAGACTGATGAACTGCTAATGCCCTGGGATAATGGGGGCCTGAGCAACTAACAGTACTTGCTGTATTTGTGGGAAAGACAATGTTACATGCCCCCCCCAAGCATCCAAGATAGCCATGTTACAAAAACATGGTTATGTAGTACTGGACTTGCCATGAATCCAGACTGCAGGAAAAAAGGCAGGCTGAAGAACTCTACAGGTGAACTCCATCAGATGTGCTAAGAGCACATATGCTTTTGCAGCTCTTACATTCAGGTCTCATCAGAAAAGTCTGAGTTTTAACAACTACCTAGAGGCAAAGGAAATTATGACTTTTGCATGAGGATGACAGGTTTTAAGCCATCAGACACCTATTTCTCCCTTATCTTTTGCAATCAGAAAATAGCAAATGAGAATTTGTAGTAATTTTGGAAGTGAGAGTGAGATATGTTTTCCTCACAAAAGTTCAAGTTAGCACAGAGAAAAAGTACAAACAGTCTAGTTTCAAGAGTTAGGCATCAAAGGTAAGAGTTGCAATTATCATTGTGGAATAAACCTTTGAAGTGTAACAAAGAACAATAATTACCCTGAAATTGAGCACTCTATCAGCAGATGATTACGTATAGTCCCCCCCCAAATATCTATTTTCTGGATGAACCTGTTGCCTCTCTGCTAGATCTGCCAAGCTTCAGGTCAAATCTAACCATGGCTTAAGAATATCGTGCATGTCCTGGTCACTGTCTGAAGACCAGGACAGCAGATTTGTCGAGGACTCCTGAGAAGTTGACTTTGGTCATTATCAGTCCAAGTAGGATTAATATGATGTATTTCCATAGAGTAAACCTAAGTGCTATCTGATGATCATTCACCATCTTTGAGATGAACATTACCTGTTTTAAAGCTAGACGTCTGCTCTAGTCACTGCCTAGATTGCATCCTATGCAATCAAAAGCAATAAACATTTCCAAAGATCTTTACATCATGCTAGTCATCAAAGAAAACCATTTTAGGACTGATGAATCAGTCTTTTCCCTTTGAAATACAGCCTATGGTGCCTAGTTTCAATCTTTACTCTTGGCTTTTTAATGAATATTAAGTTAATTAAATCAATTGTACCTGTGAGTGAGTTGGAGTTCAGTTCCAGCTTTTGTCATATATACCTGCTTATTCCTCCAGAACCTCTGCTTTAGGACAAGGCTATATTGCCTATTTAGCTCCCAAGCTCTCTCAAGCAATGTCTATTGCCTTTTTGCCATTTAAAAAGAAGTTCTCTTGAGCACATCAGTGTGGTTCCACTTGGAATTCTTGTGTCTTACCAAGAGCAGGAGGCAGGTGTAGTAAACTTCAACTATTTGTGAGCATCCTTAAAACACTGTAACCAGATAGAAGCTATTTTCCTTTCAACCCTCCCATTTCCAAGCATTGCTTTAAAAAATATTTTTGGCATCTTTTGCCTCTGTCATTTCCAGGTCCATGGAAAAGTCTGAAAGGGAGGAAAAACAGAGCATTTATAGGCTGAAATAAATTACTGCAGAAATTGTTTGCTTCAGGTTTCTTAATGTTCATTCCCCCACTGTAAAGATTTATGATTTAAATAAAATAATAATAATAATAATAATAATAATAAAAGGCAAAATCTCTGAATTTGCACTTTTACGTATTTGCATATTGTCATTTTTTTGGAGGACAATTCACACCAGGCAACAAAGACTGAATAAATCATTAGGTACAGACAGAGGAATGCTTTAAAAGGAATGATTTGCAACAGATAATACTGTAAAACATTACCCACAGCAAATGTTGGATCAGCATTATATATAGAGCTGCCACTTATGAGTTTTATGGGCTTCTTGGGAGGTTGCTTACGAACAGTAGTATGTTCTCTCCAGTGCAGGGCTATGAAACAGGAGATTTGGATTCTATTTTCAGCTCAATCAATGTCCTTACAATGTCAGTTAAATAAATTACTCCATTTCTCTGTTTGCCCTTGCAAAAATAAAGGTGAACTATTCATTTCCATGAATTTTAAATCTTAGTTAGGAATGTTCTTTGAGATCGTCAGCTGAAAGCTGAGACACAAATGCAAAACACAGTTTGTACTAAGGATTTAGAATTATTTCTTAGGCAGAGGAATTTCAAAGCATTTTAAGATTCTGTATGTTATATGGAAAGATTCAGTCCAATTTTACTAGGCACAAATGACAATTATTTGTGGTGGAACAGTCTATCAGAAAATATAAAAGCCCATGGGTTGGTTTGTAAGCAGATTACATGGATAACATATATTGTTTGGGTTAATCTTTTCTCTTCAGCTTGAAAAAAATCAGAAGCAAAAATCTTACACCAGACCAAAATTGTTTTCCTTTTTTTCTACTTGCCTTTACTATGAATGGGAGCTGTAAAGAGGAAATATAATCTGAGGGCATTTCAGCCCTTAAGTGCATGTTATTTCTAATCCATCTAGACTGGAGTGATGGAGGAATCTGTGACATACATGCAAGCTCTGATGGGATTCCCTCAGGAAGTATAAGTAAGTTGGACATTGGTTTTATGAGGTTAGGTTTATTTTGGCAGTATAAGTAAGTTGGACATTGGTTTTATGAGGTTAGTTTTATTTTGGCAGTATACATGCAAGAGATCTGTAGCAGTGCTAAAATAGAATGTAACCTCTTTTCACCTTGGAGCATGTTATTATTTAAAACCTTTCATGATTTAGGTATGTGAGTTTGGTCAGATATTTCCCTTCACATGAAAACTTGAAATCTGCATGAAAGCTGCTGCTACCTCTGGCTAGGAACTATTATTAGATGATTTTCTTAATGATAGGATTTTTAAACAGGTGATCTTATTTTACTAATGTGAAGCTGGTTTGCTCTTTAATTAATCTTTAACTATATTGTCCATAGCTCCTAATCAAAGATTGTAGGATGAAAGAATGCCTTAGCAAATGTTCAGCTGCTTTATGCATTTAATAACTTATATATTTTACATATTACACTTCCCTTACTCTAGTGAGTCATGGGTGTAAGGCAAAAACCTAAATGCCTTCTGCTGGTAAACATTTCAGTAACACTTTCTCCCAGAAAGTGTTTATTAGCTCTATCTTGCTATCCTATAAACAGTGAAATATATTGAAAGATGACTCACATTAACAGTGTAGAAAACAGGCAGAACAAGCTTGTTTGGATTGCAAAATACTACATAGACTCACCTTTCAGTGCTGAAAGCTGCCATATCTATGTTTTGAAGAGAGCAGATCACCCACTCCAGGTACAATTACTCACTTCCTCTATCAGTACTCTGAGGTCCTATGGTCATACTGCCAAAGAAAGGGTAGAAGTAGAGGACACAAATGCACCATCCCCTACTTTGGGGAGACCAAGGTCAACTCTCAGCAGGTGGAAGCAATCTGCAGAATTGCATGAATGGTTATTAGCAGGGTAAAGGGACTGGTTAATTCTCCCATTGCTGTGAAATGATTTCGAGATTAAAGGTAAGACAAGTGTTTCTGGGCTTTTCTTCATACAAAATGTCTTAACTGTTTGTGGTTTTTTAAGCTAAACCACGTAGGTACAAAGGAGAAACCAAGGTCCTGAGGTGGTTCTAGTGTGAAATTATTAAGTCAGGATAAGCATCTGTAGGAGGAGAAGTTTGACCATCTCCTTTATGTCAACTCTATACCTGAGTGCTCTCACCGTGAACAGCTCTCCTATAACTTCACATGTCTAAGTGCTACAGCATGTGCTTGCCCTTATGTTCTCATAGAGGTCAAATCTTTGCCTCACCATCATTGACAACATCTCTTTAACTCAATGATGAATGGTCTTTTTGTGATCAGTGTTATTACAATGAATTTCTGGAGGAAATTATAATAATGGAGCACTTAAAAGTAAAGAGCTAGCACTTGAGCTATCTAGCTATTAATTATAAATGCCAATCTCAATCAGGAATTCTTTTTCATGTAAAACCGATCTGTTCTAAGTACTATTTTAGTGTTAATTAGAGAGAAGCAAAGATGAAGTGTTATCCAATGATGAGCTTTCATTGCAAGGTCTGCTGACCCCTTGTGCCTATTTCTGGAGATGCACTGGTGGAGTCCCTGGTGTTAGCAAATGCATTTAAGGTATCAGTGTTTTGGCTTTGTCCCAAGTAACTGCAAGGATGACACCTACAGAAGCTTCATTTACCAATAAGACTGCGTTTAACCGCAGCACAGAAAGAGTACTTTTGAAATATTAAGAACCATGTTTTAATTAAATATAAGGGCAAAAAAAGCATTTCTTGAAAAGCCAGAGAAGGGAAACAACTGCAGACATTGACCAAGGCTTTAATACGTTTTGTTAGTGCATTCATGAGCCAGGAAATAGGCAGATAATTTGAGCATATTCAAATAAAACCTCCTGGAACAACCTCTATTGTCAGAGATGCTGACAGTGGCATTGACATTCTGCTGCTGGATCCCCAGACTGTGGAGTTCCTTACCACTCTTTCTCCATGTGCTCACCAAAAAAGCCCAACCAGTGCTACAGAGACTGTGGGTCAAGCTATAAGCAAAATCCACAGTTCTTCCCAGATCACTCCTAAAAAGGTTGTTTTCTGTCCTGCAGGCCTGAAGGAAGTGTGATGTAGTACAATGCTTGCTGCTGATGCCTTTCCTTACAACCTAGTAGAGGACTGCACTGTTTTGTAACTCCTGTAGTCATTCCAGACATAGGTCAGATTGATGCAGCAGGAATAAGGAGGCTGAATCTGAAACCAAACATTGTCTTTTGAATAGAAATAAACCAGACATTAACCTCTATTTTGCTGCAAAGAGACATGAATAAAAACCTTCAGAACCATCAGAGTGATCGCTTGTTTGGTACAGGACCCTTTTTTGAACTATGGCCAGTTTCTCATAGTTCACGTGAAAGTGTAAAAAGACGTCTAAAAGTGGCCTAATTAGGATATCTTGCCTATAATAAAGCCCTTTTAAATTCCTATAACTTTAGGAATTTAAATCCAGCTATTTCCAGAAGTTTTCTTCCCTCTTTACAAATGTCAGCAGACACTCTTATTAACTACAGGAATGTGAGCCTTTACTTGTCTACATTGTGAGTCTTGAAGATTGCAATATAACCTTTCTTAGTTCCTGAATTTTCCTAAGTATCCCTTTCATTTCCTCATGCAGGAGAATGAGCCTCATTTCTTTGCTCACTGCTGCCCTTATGCCTCCTTTTCTGTCATTAGAGAACTAAATGTTTGGAGAATGTAATTGTAAAAATAATTCTTTAATGTAAAAGGCTCCTGAGACAAATGTCAGATTTTATTTCCGCTACAGCCCATAATGGTACTTGATAGAACCATTTATAATTTCTTAAGAGGGAGAAATAATTCTCTTGAACTGATTTATTCATATAAAGCCATTTTCTCTTTCCCCGTATGCAGTGGATCAAACTGAGTTATGTTTGCTAATTGGCTATTGATATGTGGGGGGCAATTCTAACGATGCCCACCAACATCTTCTTTTATAACCAGTGATCATCAGAACAGGACTGAGACCTTGGATAAACCAGCTGGAAACCTGCTGATATCTACTCTCATTCCCCAACCTCTTAAAATAAAGTCATTCTGCACAAAAGAGCTATAAAACATACAGGGGAGTTGAAAGCAGCACTCCCTCCTATCCTACAGGGATATGTTCTGCTTTGGAGGATTGAGGGCTTTCAAAACCCACTGGGTGCTGACCTCTTGATTGCTGGTTCACCCTTACTAATGAAACTGCTGCCTTGAGTGTCCTGACTGAGAAGACCTTTGCCAGGCAAAATAACCCAATGGCTACATGTCTGAAAGGAGTGAAGAGGCACACTGTGACATCTTTGCTTTATAAATAGGCACAAAGCATGGCAGGGAGGCTTTAAAAATAGTTTTCCTCTAAGAGAGGGGAAGATGAATGCTGAAGATGAAATTTTTACCCTTCAGAAGTCAATGGAAAGGTGCCGACTGATTTCAGTTGGGCCAAGGCTTCATCCAAAGCATTGATCCATTTTGATGGGCTTACAATAGTCACACAAAGATGGAGAGGGCTTTTGAAACGGTATTCAGTGCTCCAAGGCAGCTAAGAGATCACTGCATCTGAAAACCAGGGAAAATGGCACAACAGTGTCAATTATTTTAGGATTTGCAGAATTATTTCAGAATTTGCAGATTCTCTGCTGTGTTCTACCAAGAAGTCTATTGATAAAGCTAGTAGAGGTTTTTCTTCATCACAAACTGGTTATGAACCACACCACCACCCACAGAACTTGCAAATGTGGATTTCTCAGAATACTGTACTCCATGGTAAGCCAGTGTCATTGCCTCTTGAAGAGGATGATCAAAGTGAATGTAAAAACTGTTTTGTTAAGAGAAGGCAAATAGTTATCAATTTAACTTGAATGGGTCTATACTGATTTATGCTACCTGATGATATTACTATTGCAGCAGTAATCATCAATTACAGTTGATATTGTAATATATCCTTGGTTTTATAAATGGTGAAATGCTTTTTTTTTTTTGCTTTCCTTATTGTTTCACTTCATGCATATAACTGCCACAAATGTAATACTAAATTATTCTCACCTGAGAAGTTATTCCCATAGATCCGTGTACTTCATTCATACTTGTTTCTTCAAATGGCTCTTTTCCCTCTGTTTTATGGGAAAATATTACCCTTCTCTGGTTTCTGTATAACCCACTGATTCCTTCTCCTTAAGCTAAGTGATCCTCAGACAGGGTTTGCATCAGCACAGTATTTAACTTTAATGGAAACTCAGCAACAAATTCCCAGAAGGATCTTTGAAAATTCATCCTTTGACATCATAATTGTTTTATTCTGTTCATTGTCCCCCTAGTTCTTTTGTTTAAAGGTCTTCCTGGTTTCTACCACAAGACAGTCTCTGTGTGTGCTCCTAGCAAATGCACACAGCTCGTCAGCTGCACTTTGTTTTCACGGATTATTCCTAGCTTTCCTCCAAAACCCTATAAATCTGGGAAGGAAAAACACTTTTTCCACTGGTTATTTTCTTTTTTGATGATTGAAATAAGATGGGATTTTTCTGAAATGGCAGGAATCAAGTGAGAGGAGAGGAAAAAAAGAAATTGAACAGGCAGGGAGAATTTAATTAAAAATTAAAGTTTTATTAATATAGGAATATCCTTATGTGCACAAATCTATATTCCTATACTTACCTTCTCTGTCAAACCTTCTTGATTAATAACCCACTGCTCACAATACAACTCACATGTGCTACAACTACATTCCTGAGGCAGGGATTATGCATCTTATTAATGATGCTTTGTCAGACAAGGCTGGATACTTGTACATTTTATATGCCTGGCTTCCACTTGCAAGATTGCAGTTATTTTTAGCAACTAATTACAAATCCTCTACCCACGGCAATGGAAGATTACAGATGTACTTTCCACACTATCACTGAATCTTTCGTAAGCAAATTTCAGCCTGGTCATTAGGACACTTCTGAGCAAGTTTGAAGGCTTTCATTTAGCTGGAGAGGTTCTTCCAACTGAAATCTAGCTTAATCCCAAGTATATGATAGACACTACAAGATTATATCATTATTTCTTCCTTCACTGCATCCTAGCTACAGCGATTTGAACCTGTGGAAATAGTAGAAGTGGTAGTTGGGGAACTGATATATCAGACACATTCTCTCAGGAGTACTTGAGATCAAGTTCCTTCCCTGCACCACTGCCAACATGTTTCTTGCATGTGACTTTGACAAATTCACTTGATAGTTATTGAATTTGTACTTCCCTCGTGCATTGAATTGTTAGGATGTTTCGGTCTTTTTTAGCATGAATAAGAAGCTGGATCCTACAGCTTCTACTATGAGGAAAGGCTAAGAAAGTTGTTCAGCCTGGAGAAGGTTTGGGAGACCTTATATCAGCCCTCCAGTACCTACAGGCACCCATAGGAAAGATGGAGAGGGAGTTTTTACAAGGGTTTGAAGGGATTGGACAGGGGGAAATGGCTTAAATTGAAAGATGGGAAAATTAGGTAAGTAGTAGGAAGAAGTTCTTCACTTATAAGGGTGCTGAGGCGCTGACACAGGGTGCCCAGAGAAGCTGTGGCTGCCCCATCCCTGGCAGTGTTCAAGGCCAGGTTGGACAGGTCTTGGAGCAACCTGCTCTAATGGGAGGTGTCCCTGCCCATGGCAGAGGATTGGAACTGAATGAGCTTTAAGATCATTCCCAACCCAAATCATTCTATGACTCTATGATCTGTGATTTATGATGTTCCAGCACTCAAGTGGAAGACTGTTTCAATGCTTCAGCTTTTATTTTCATATTGCTGACCTGGGCAGTTGTAGGAATGCTGTAGAAGTTATAGAGAGCTTATGCAGAAAAAGCCAGAGCCACACTGCCTTTCTGGTTTTCCAGTAGTATGACCAGAATGAATGTAGCTTTTTAGGGTTGCACTTAGGAACTGCTTGCAAGTATCTGTAGACTGCAACTGTGTAGGGTTGAAGTAGGACAACGCAGAATGGGTAATATAATGAGATTAACTCTACAGTAAATGTAAGGTGTATATCAGAAAAGAATTTATGTTAATGCAGTTAAATTTGAGAGCAAGCGTGGAAAAAAAACCCACAGAAGTTATCATAGTTTGAAAACGTATCTTTAAAATCTTTTGAGTCTCATGAATTTCATGACAGCGTACTTAGGCTGAAAGCTGAAATAACTGCAGATTTCTTAGTGGGTATTTTTGAGGACTTATGAAATGCAAATGATTTCCTAGATAACTGGCAGAAGAAAATCTGAATATTTCTCTTTAAAAGTCAGAGAGAAGAGAAATCCCAAGGAACTCCAGACCAGGCAGCTTAGCTTCAGTTCCTGGAACTATACAGGACTAAATAATCAATTGTACTATCCATAACTTAGCACTTAGAAGAGAACAAAAGAATGAGTTGCAGCCAAAATAGATTTGTCAAGACAAAATTGTGACAAACCTTCTAAAATCATACCATGACAATGTAAAAGCCTTGCAGGTATGGGAAAGCAGTAGATGCCATTTGTATTAGATTTAGGAAGGCACCTGACACTATTTTTGTGGTACCTTTTTGGGGGAATATGACCTAAACAGAACTTCTGTGATGCAAGTGCACAACTGGTTCAAATATCATTTTCATAGTGTGATTGTCAACAGATAACTCTCTTAGATGTTATGCATAGGTGTCTTGGTGGTCACTTGATGCTTGTTTCTGGTCTAGTCAAAGCACAGCTAGGCACAGTTGAGGGACCACGGACAGCATGTCATGTCAGTCTAAAGAGGGTCCTTACTCTGATCAGCTGAAAGCTATTTAGGCTCCCACAACCATCTAAGCTACGTCTGCAGTGACTATAATGGAAGCCATGGGCGTTGTTCATCTGGAGCAATACCTCCAGTCTTAAGAACAGCCAGCAGTTGCTGGCATATGAGCCATAGACAGGACAAAGCAGCTCAAACAAGGGAGATTTAGGTTAGACATTAGAGCTCAGTGACACTTGTAGCACCCCTCATGCCAATTGAGATTTCCTACAGTGTTTTGTCTGTCCTTCACCTTTGTGAGTCCTCTGTGGCTTCTGCATCACACCTGCCAGCCCATGTGAATATCTTGGCCATGTCAGGGTATCACAAATGGTGATTAATGCCTGTATTTCAGTAACTAAATTGAGATTCTCAGTTAGCTAAATTTTAGCAAGCCCTAAGGAAAAAATAAAGTCTCATGGGGAAAGTAAAGGTGCATAGAAGAAGATTTCGCAGAGATTAGGAATGGATTTCATGGCTGAATGCTCCTAAGGAGGTAGTTTGGCAGACATTTGGTTACAGAAAGATGCAGCAGGGCTTATTTTGCTTTGCAGCAGAAAGTTAGGCTAGTCAACACTTGAGGTTTCTACTAGACTTGCTCTTTGTGCTGTTATGTGTAGTACTGAAGATATATGTTGCTTCCTCTGTTGTTTTGGAAATGAGCTACAGAACGTCTGACTGATCACTTACCAGCTCAAATGTAGTGTAAGCTGACTGAGTGCAAAAGCTGAGCACTGCCGTTCGTACTTGTTCTTTTTATTTTCTCCTCAGTAGTCTCTCATTGTGCACGTCTCTGGGTTGTCTGAGCATGTGTGAACTCTTTCTGGAAAATGGCAATGAATTTCTAACAGAAAGAACATACACTTTGTCTATCATTCTATGTCTATACACTTCGCTGCATATCTGCCAGCTCTCTAACCCCTTCTGTCTGTCTACATGGCTGTATATAGAATCATGGAATCATGGAATGGCTTGGGTTGGAAAGGATCTTAAGATCATCCAGTTCCACAACCCTGTCATGGACAGGGACACTTCACACTAGACCATGTCACCCTAGACTCCATCCAGCCTGGCCTTGAACACTGCCAGGGATGGAACATTCAGAACTTCTTTGGGCAACGTGTGCCAATGCTTCAACACCCTCATAGTAAAGTACTTCTTCCTTAAATCTAACCTGACTTTTCCCTGTTTCAGTTTGAACCCATCACCCCTTGTCCTATTACTACAGTCCCTGATGGGGAGTCCTTCTCCAGCATCCTTGTAGTCCACTTCAGACACTGGAAGCTGCTCTGAGGTCTCCATGCAGTTTCTCTTCTCCAGGCTGAACAGCCCCAATGTTATCAGCCTGTCTTGTATTGGAAGTGCTCTAGACCAGACCTGCCAACATTCACTCCTTTCTGTGCTCAGTTTGGCAAATCTGAGCTCAAACTAGCTGTCAGAGGAAAAGCTTTGCTAAAATGGTAACAGCAACAATGTT
>JBCJKH010068452.1:0-14972 GCA_039877255.1 Loriculus beryllinus | reverse complement strand
AGTGTTCAAGGCCAGGTTGGACACAGGGGCTTGGAGCAAGCTGCTCCAGTGGAAGGGGTCCCTGATTATGGCAGGGGTTGAAGCTGGAGGAGCTTTGAGGTCCCTTCCTGCACAAACCAGTCTGTGAGTCTGGGATTCTGTGATATGTACTAGGGTAAGTATGTTTGAGCTTAGAGCTTGGTGGCAAGGAAGAATAAAACATATGTAATCCCCCCAGGATCTTAATCTTTATTTTTACCCACTGGTATTTCCTGTTATTTCCTGTCTTCTTCCCTTTGAATTCCTTTTCATCATGAAAGCACCACAAGACAAAGAATCCCTAACAAATAAATTCTCCGAGTCTCAACTTGTATCTAAATGAGAACAGTCCAATTACAGAAGCTGAGTTGCCAGTTCTTTATATATCTCCCTTAATTGTGTTTATATGGAATTAGAGAGCCAGATTCCCTACTGGCAGAATCTACTGTCACTAGAAGAGCATTTGACCATCAAAATCATGTACTTTTTATTGTTCTGTATTATTTACTAGCTTATGCAGCACCATCAGTAAATGGTGCTACACAGTGATGGATATCCTTTAATTTTACATTAACGCATACCTCATCAAATACATTCTGGAGTCTGGCACTGAGATTTCTGGGCTATTTTGCCTCAGATACCAACTTGTTCTGTCAATGTCAGGAAATCACCCCGTGTGTTAAAACAGCACCATGAAGTGGGTGAGTATTCTGGCTTTGTAAGAGACGACAAAACGATCTCCAAAGAGTTACTTATGCTTTTAAAAGCTCTTGGGACAAGTCTGCACAGTGAAATACTGTGCTAAATAGCAAAAAGGGGCTGACAGGTAGAGCACACACTGTCTAGGGAGGAAGCTTGGATAATTCAGGATACCAGAAAAAAAAAGGGCTTTTTTGCATGATGGAGATGCACTCCTGCCTCTCTCAGGATTGAGCCCTTGCTGCAGGCATCTGGGCAGTTCCTGGTTTCTTTCCAGAGCTGCCCCCAGAACAGAAAATTGAAATTCCTGAACAGATGAGGATTTAGAGTTTATTTAATTCATACCCAGTGAAGGGGCTGGAAGTAGAGCCCCATCTGTGTGAGTGCTCTGGAGCACCAGGCAAGCGTAACGTGACTGGGGAGTCCCGTGGTCAGTCAGCAGAGGAAATGCAGAACAAGGAGCAAGCAGCTGAGCAACAAATGGGCACAGGATGAGCATTGACATCTGTGAGCAGAGTGGAGTCTCAGATGCTGGGTGCTTATGGATTGGCTGCATGCCTAAAGGAAAAGAAGTATTTATTTCACTTTTACTTATGGTCAGTATCTCCTGAAATCCATTTTCTGGCTGCTCTGACGGTGTTTGGATCATGGAAATAGGGAGACAGTATTTAACATCCTGGAAATACAGCACGAAATCCTGGCCCTCCCAAGCACTCTGTAAAGATGCCGTTAACCCTTGAGGGGCCAAGACTTCATCCCCAGTCTCTTCACTGAATGTCTCTTCTTTATTGACCCTGGAAAGCTTTCTTAAAATCATACGCTTCTGCATCAGCCATCAGGTAGTCAGCACTACCTTCTGACTCCTGTTTGGAGGAGAGGAGCTGGGGTTTGTTCCAGCATCTTCTGAGCCAGAACACGAGACATTGTGTAGTAGAAGCCTTTGGGAAGGTGTTACAGCACCTAATTCAGTCCTCCTTCTCTGTCACTGGGGCCGTGATGGGGCGATCTTAGGGGAACCTCTCACTGGTGTGAGCTCAGATGGAAAACCAGATCCACAGATGGAAAACCAGATACGCTTTCTGAAGAGGGCTTGTGTGCCACCATCTCCCTCTATGCAGAGGTCTGGTCTCCTGGCAGGCACTGCTCCATGCTGAAGGGCACTGTGCACAATTCCTGCTTCCTCTCAATGTTTGCTGCTGGCAGGATGGGTGTTTCTGCAGCTCCAGACACCCCTGACTTGTTTCCACCTCTCCCTGTCTCTGATTCTACAAAACATCTCACTTCAAACAGTGAAACAGATCTACGGGTGTGCAATGACACCCATGTCCTCCCATATGTGTCCCACTGAGTGGAACCAACAGGGACCTCCAAAGCTGCCCTACTTCTCCTCTTGCTGCCTCCTCCTTCTCCTGCTTTGCCACCCGCCTGTGTGCAATTGCCAGGAGCAGCGGGTGGTTACACAGTGCAGCAGGCACTCCATGAAATAACAGAGCATCCTGGCACATCACAGCCCATCTCCTCTCCTCCTACTGGCACCTCTCACTCATTTTACACCTCTTAGGCTGCCGCTGCTCCTCATCTCAGCTGCTGGTGCGTTCCTCTTCCCTTTCATCCACCAGCGTGAAATACTCGTGTTACAGCAAAGAGGAGATACTGGAAAGTCCCCTTTTTTCAAAGCACTGCTGCTGAGAAGAGTCTGGTTTATGTGTGGTCTCCTTGGACTCGCCTCTTCCTCACACCTTGCTCTGCCTCTCACCGACTCTTCTTAAAGCAGCATTGACTTCCCAGCTCCACACGCTTCCTGAGCTGTCAGCGTTGTCTTAGTCCCACCGCCTTGGGTGGACTCCTTGTCAGAGGAGAGGGGAGAGTGGCTGGAAGAGAAAGCAAGCTGGGAAGGAAACAAAACCTACTTTTTAAGACCTGCCCCAACTGCACTTTGTTCGTGGAACTGTGGCCTGGGAAGGATCTTTCTCTTGCCTTGAGTCCTGGCTGCTCTGAGACATCCCTGGATGTCTCCATGAATGATCCAGCCAGGCTAGATGTGGTTCTGAGCAGCCTGATCTAGTTGAAGGTGTCCCTGTTCGTTGCAGGGGATTGGACTAGATGAAATTTGAACTTTGAGCTTCCAGCCCAAACTATTCTATGATTCTGTGATTTTATTCCTGGAGCCATGTCTGCAGGCAACACAATAGTGGGATGGATCCTGATTGCACAGACATTTTCCTCCATGCATATGGGCATGTGAAAAGAATGAGAGCAGGATGGATAAGCCTAGCCTAGAGTAGACTAGTAGTCAGATCCTCTGTAGGCATGGATTTACACTAACAAAGGATCCAGCTTGAGCAATCTGGTTGACCCCTAATCTCTGCTCAGATCCCCATTTCCATTAGCACTCTGGGAGTCGTCATTTGACAGCAGAAATTTTTCACTATCTATCTTAGATAAAGCAGTCACGTTTCCAGAGAAGCTGCTGTGTTCATTTCATCCACACACTCACTCCCAGACATGCACTTTGCATAATCATATTGGTTCTTAACCATGGCAATATCAGATCTTCAGACACCCGGCAGTCAGAGCCAGCTCTCTAGCAGCCTCCCTGCTGGAAAAGCAATTACATTTGTGCAAAGGCATCAGTGGAGGGTTCAAAGGTACCTTTGGCCCTCGAGGAAGCAGTTTTTGGGGCTAACCATGGCAAGGAGGGCATCCCACCCAAACCTGTTATCAAAGTAAAACTTAAGGGATCAAGAATGGCTGTAAACTACATCTAGCAAGTTGATCAGCTTGTCTTCCACTTTGTGCTGATGAATCTGCTTGTTGAGCTACTTCAAACTCTAGAGATAGAATTTTTTGTCTAGCCAAAGGGGAAGAAGAACCTTCTTTTGGTTATTGCAATATATTCTTATATATACTCTTGATGCAAGAGGCAAGCTTTTTAAAGGCAAGCAAGACAATGCATAGCTATGCTAGGAGCAGAAAGGAACATACAGCTTGAGCTGGAACACCTCTGGAGCCAGGCTGAGAGAGCTGGGCTGAGTCAGCCTGGGGAAGAGAAGGCTCCTTAAGGGGAGATCTGAGAGCAGCTCCAGTGCCTAAAGGAGCTGCAGGAAACCTGGAGAACCTGGTTTAGTGGAAGGTGTTCCTGCCTATGGCAGGGGGTTGGAACTGGATGAGCTTTAATATCCCTTCCAACCCAAACTATTCTATGGTTCTATATGCAGATAAAGCAGAAAAGGTGAAAGTGTCCATTTACTACTGTTCTGGTCCATTTTTTTTCTTTTCTGTGCAAACCAGAATGCAAGAACAGTCCCAAGCTTCCTCCACTTCTTCTCACTTGGGCCAGGCCAGTGATAGCCTGGTCTCCAGCTCATGACATTGCTTCTAGAAGAGACCATCTCCAATGAAATAATCCCAAGCAACAGTTTCAAATGCTGTGGATCCTGGTGTAGGTCACTGCATTTCAGTGCCATTCCTTGTGCTCCGGCTGCAGATGTGTGTGGCTGACATCTGTTAGGGATGATGCAGAGAGGACTGATCCTGCCCTGGAGTGAGGAAAGAAACCAGATGATCTCCTAAGGCTCCCTCCGGCCTTGAGCTCCTGCAGTGTCACACACGTGCTTTGCTTATCTCTGTATTTTTAAGTGAAAACCATATCTGCCATATGATAGAGAGATGGGACTGCCACAAAGCTGACAAAACATACTGCTTTGGGAGAAATGAAGTACAAAACGCAACTGCCTCCAGTGCAAGGCTTTTGTGGACATGGGAAGGCAGTCTCCCTTCTTTCACCGTGTGATCCAAGACCTTGAAGAGTTCAAATGAGAAACTTAAAGAAATCAGAAGAGAATAAAATATTTTGCCATTTTTTCCTCTCTTTTTTTTTTGCACGTAAACTTCATTTGGTACGATGGATACGGGGAGCTGTCATCCTGTCTTTCCCTCTGATCTACATGCAGAAACATTTAGGGCTGGAGCCAGAGTATGATCACGATTAATGCATCCAGATGTAACGCTGAAGTGAATCTCATGCGGTAAATGCTGTTGTTTCAGCTCCCACTTTTGCTACAGAGAGAAAAACCTAACACAGAGGTGCCAAAAACTTCTCTCGAATCTTCCAAAGCTCAGTCAGGCCCACACACAAAGTCCAAAATAAATTGAATTTACTGGAAAATCCCCAAGATTATGTCTAGAACGATTCCAAAGCTTTTCTTTTTTCCAATTCAAATGAGCCCTATTGCACATTGGGAATGTCTGGAGGAGAAATGCAGCTTATTTCATAAAGTCTTATTATATATTTTAATTCACATAAGGTAAACATGAAAATGTCTCTCGGGCATTTGGCTGTTTCAGGTTTAGAATTTCATGTGCTCTTTGGTTACTTACGAAAAACCTTTGGGGAAAAAAACACTTTTGTGGTATTTCTTTATCTCCACAAAGGCTGCAGCTGCTGACCGAGGCTCTGTACTTCATGGGTGCATTTTGGTCACTTGGTTGTTTGATCATAGAATGGCCTGGGTTGGAAAGGACCTTAAGATCACTCAGCTCCAACCCCCTGCCATGGGCAGTGACACCTCACACTAGACTGTGTCACCCAAGGCTCTGTCCAGCCTGGCCTTGAACACTGCCAGGGATGGGGCAGCCACAGCTTCTCTGGGCGCCCTGTGCCAGCACCTCAGCACCCTCACAGGGAAGAGCTTCTTTCTTATATCTAACCTGAACTTATCCTGTTTAAGTTTAAACCATCACCCCTTGTCCTGTCGCTGCACTCCCTAATAATGAAGATCTTGTTGACAAAAGTGTAACAAGTCCCAGTGAGCCAAGTAATGCCTTTTGGAATCAATCACCAAACCCAAGTGGCAATAAGCCTGCAGCAAGTGCTCATCCACCCCAAAACTCATGTTAGAGATATTAATTCCCAGCTTCACATGACCTCCAGCATCAGTTGGAGTCTTTAATCACCAATAGATGTCAAAAAGCCACGTATATCTTAACATCACCATACATCACAGGTGACCCTAAAGGCAATCTGTTATACCACCTGATCAGCAGTGGTGGCATGAAATGCCTGTCTGAGAAGGGAGATCTGCTTCCAAAGACTCTGTTAGGGACTTTCACACCAGGTGTAAGTTGGAGAAGAGGGTACAAATATACCCTTCTGTGGTGGGATGAGGCACTTCTGGGTCAGCTTTTAAACCTTGCCTCTGTCACCTCCCTGCAGCTTTGTTGTGCACTGTGCAGCATGGCAAGAATAGAGGTCAATGCACAGGAAAGGTCTGTCCTTCAAGGCAGCAGTGATGGGCTTGGTGTGGATCTGTAGGCTGTAGCTCATGGCTCAGTTCTGGGGGACAGAAAGAGGGAATTTCAAATTCTTCCAGGACTGGATAGAGACATGAAGAGTACAACCCAAGTGGGTTTGCTTGGAGTGAGCATCCTGGTGGCAGGATCCAATGTCACCATGGCGTATCTGTGCGGACATTACAGGAGCAGATGTATAGACCCATGGAGGTTCAAATGCCAGGTAAACAAACACCCTGACTCCTGGGACTCTGTCCTTTCCCCATACACAGGGTGAGAGGTCTCCCTGCCTGAGGATCTCCACAAAGGCATTGTGAAAAGCGGGGATGAGCTGCAGCTTTCCAAGCTTCATCTGAGAAAGTGGCATTTCAGCTGAATGTACTGGGCTATTAGCACACTTCTGGCACTGGGCTCAGCTCAGGGTGACACTGCTGTGTCTTGATTCCAGTTAAAGCTGGTCACCTTTTAACAAGTTCCTTTTTTAGTAACAATTATATTGCACAGACATCATCTTCAATGTAAAATACTACCTTATTCTTTCAGGTGCAGAGAGCTTAGCACTAGGGCTCTGACAAACATCTGCTTCACTTTGCATTTTCAATTCTGGCTCAGATAATGGGAGTTCTTGCACAAGAAAGGAAAAAAATAGCAAGAGTCCCTATTATTGATCAATCCAGAGAGGTATAAATCACAGAGCTGGTAAACCCTGATCTGTCATATTGATGTTACAGGTGATTACTGGAACTGGTTTGTGATGCTTTCCTTTTAATATACAAATGACACTATTGTGGGTAGGATTGATTCCCCTCCCAAGTGGTTTTCATTGAACCTGGCATTAATTGCACTGCACATGGAAAAGTGGGAGTCATGGGAAACCCTTCTTCAAGGCTTAGCTTTATTTTCTCCACTGCTGAGAAGCCTCACAGGCTGATAGCTATTGTGGCACAATAGTAGTAGGAGCTAAAAGGTTTGTGGAGGTAGGAATGTTAAATATCATTGTCCATGTGTCTGCTTAGTTATGCTGAAGGTGGTACTACTTAGACTGTTTTACAAGGGAGTTTCAGGGTGTGTTGGCAATGGAAAGAATAACTTACAAAAAGCAAGATACTTGATTTCTTTTAGCCTCTGTAAAAACCTGTGAGCAAGTTCAAGCCCTGCAGCTTGAATTCTTTGTCTTTGCAAGTGATTGGGAACCTCTAGGTCTGCTTCTGCTTCCTGGAAATGGCTGTGCCATGGTTACAGGGGCACAGCTCCCCTCTGCAATAGGTCCTGGGATGCTTTCAAATGCAATGTGAAATACAATGCTGCTGCTCAGGGTTTAGTATGTTCCTGCAGAGATTACACCTGGATGTGCAAACTGTCAACTCTGATACTCAAGGGAAGATGCTATTACAACACCTTCAGCTTTGCATAGTGCAGAACATTTGGTATCCATGTGTCTATTGGATTAATACCCTCTACTTTCCTCCAGCTACCTGAAACCATATATATATCAGCATCCTAAGTGGTTATTCAATAAATCTGTGCAGATATCCAGCAGCATAATTTCTCCTCTGTGTTTGTGGAAAAGACAAAGATAGAAGAGTTTCCAATATCCTGTACTGCAAACTTTGTCTCACTCTTAGAAGTCAGATCTAAAGAGGAGAACTTTGTCAGTAGTGCCCTGTGCAGTGAAGCCCAGCTGAAGATGGTTCAAAGCCTTTCTGGGTGACATTTTAATGTGAAACAAACACTGGCAGATAGGATGAAGACGGGGATAAGTTACAGGAGGAGTGAGAGGGGCAGGAGAGAGAAATAGGGATGGTTTGATCTACATCTGAGTCAGTTCTGATGCAGCTTTTATGCTTTTCACTACCCCACAACTGAAATGACAAGAGCTGCAAATACGAATATTCATTTTTCTTCCTGGAATTAAACCTTCACTGGACAAAACAAAATGTCAGGTAAAACATCTTTCCAGGTGGTGAGGCAGCTCTGTGGTATGAGCCTTGAATGAAGTACTGTGGATGGGGTTTTGGGGGGCTCGGGTTTGCTTTTGATGTTGGTGGTTTGGTTTTTTTTTTTGTTGTTTGTAGTGGGTTTTTTACCATAGGTTGCCCATACCCAGAGGGAAACGACTGCAACATGATGCTGACTGAAAGTAAGTGAAGCTGAAAAAGCTGGCTAAGGGACAGCAAAACAAACTGAGGGCACTGGGGGCATAAAGTTGCCAAATAATTGCAATGTTGGAATGTTGCGTAGCAACAATAAAGATCCTCTCTGCTTTTATAATCAGAGTGTACACTATATATCAGCCCAAACCGCCATTCCGTCAGTGAAGAATTGCATCCAAAATCCTGAAGGCAATGGGCACAGTATAGCCAGGCACAATTAGTGGAATTGTTTACTTGCTGTTGTCTGCTGTGCTCACAGTCAATGTTTTCAATTGATCCCTCTTAAAAGTCTATGCTTGATAAAGGTGTTAAATTAAAGCAGTTTTTTGTAGCTCATGGATGCTTTTTCCTCTCTTTGGCAAGAGGATGAGTCTTCCTACACATCATTCACTCAGAACAGCCTCTGATTAATACATTGTGTTTCTGAAGCACGAGATGCAGGTTTGCCTGCCCGTGCCAGCATGTTCTTCACTTCCATCTTTCCCATTTAGATTTCCTCCTGCCTTTTGCTGTGATATTTTGTCAAGTAGGGAATCTCTTTTTCTTCTGCCAGCAAAGTGCCCTCAACTCAGTTCTGTGAGAGCAGTGATTAACAATAGTGTTAATTGCTAAACTGTTTAAATCAAAAGCAGCAGTGTAAAGTTCACACACTGTGCTCACCCCGCTGCACCACTGAGCCCTGTGCCCCATGTTTGCCACAGCAAATATTGGCTATTTTAATTGTTACTTAACACACATAGTTCTGCTTTGGCATGAAGCATCCTGCATCCTGCTGACTCGCCTCAGTCTGCATGGGCTCAGACAAAACCATTTTCAATGGCCTTTTTTCCATTGCAATTAGAGGGGCAAGGTCAAATAAACACACAACAGAATTGCTCTCTTTGCAGTGATTTCTTGGGCCCTACATACATCAGCTGGAGATGGCTTTCATGTTTCAAAAAGCCAAAGCAAACGAACAAACCAACAACAACAAAGGCAACCCCAACCAGCCAAACAAATAAAAAACCAAACCAAAAAAGAAAACTGCAAGCAACAACATCACAGATCCAGCTTTAAAGGTATTGCACATTGGTGGACACAGCCTTCTGCCTCCTACTGTGAAGGTCAAAAAGCAAAATCTCTTTGTTTCCCCTTCAAGTGTCACACTAGCAAAAGCTAACACTGGCAGCCTTGGAAATGAAAGCTCAGTTTATCTGGTCCAGGTAATGTCACTTTAGTCTTTCTCAAGTGTACATACCTTGGATGAAAGCCCCGACTTAGCCTTACGCAGGCTTCCTCTGGGAATGAGCATTCCTATTAGGAGCACATCCTCAGATCGTACTGCAGCTGCTGCAGGTCAGGCCACAATTTGAGTGATGCAGATGCCTGCCCGTGAAGGGCTGGTTGCAGATGTCCCTCACCTGAGTTTATGAGTCCAGGCATTGATTTGGATTCACAAACAGCTCATACAGGGCCAAAAGCTCAATTTTTTCTACTGCAAATGTTTTCTGCCTTGAATCAGATGAAGCTAATGACAGACAAGACAAAACCATCATGGCTTTTTTAGTCTTCCTGCTCCAAGATAAAGGGTGTTGAAATACTTCATTCTCTGCTCAGATCCTGCTGGTTTCCAGCCTAAACTTACTCTCCCACAGGGGATCATTTCTCATTTGTTCTTGTGTCACAGTTATATATTATATCGTCAGCAGATTAAATTGCAGATTTAAATAGCGTTGTTGCTGCACAGTTTTGTGCCATGTACAGATGAAACAACTTCCTTGCAATAATTACATTATAGTTACTGTTTTCACCTGATTTGCTGGAAATACACTGATTTTTCTCCTCCCATAATTTGCATGAAAGTTTTTTTTTAGCAACAGTTTATACAAATGTTACTCTATAGGGGGTTCCTGTAGATGCGCTAGGCTTAAGTAACACAATAGCTTGTTTGTAAATATCTCTGACATTTTTAACTCTGTCTGTTACTCCCTTTATGACATCCTGGAAAATAAACAGCTGAGGAGGACATGGAGATCCATAAAACTCTAGGAGGGAAGGTGGATTGGGATTGATTGCTTACTATTTTCCCCTATTTCCATGACTTCATGGAAGTGAATCTGAGGGTTTCAAAGTATACAGAACCTCTTTGCAGTTCTTGAAGACCCTGAGCTGAAAGGAGCTTGGGAGGAGGGATGTGTCACAGGGTTTTCCCTACTTTTACTCTGAGTTAGCTTCCCTCTAAAGAGCTTGGGCACAAGTGCAGCAGAGCTGAAATGGCAACCAGGGCTTTGTAGAGCCTGGTCCAGAGCAGACTCATCAAAATCAGCACAGTACATTCTCTTCCAAGTGTTCTATGAGCATCTTCACTTTCTTGTGTGAATATATCTTACTTCTCACATTATTTGATGTTAAAATAATATTAAAATGTACAAATATTATATATTTGTAACTTGTCTAAAATGGAAATGAAGGCCTGATTTTGGGGTGCATTTGAAAACCAGAAGGTGGATAGCGGAACTGTTAAATGAACCAAAGCACCTGCATTGATTTCAGTAGCAGACAGCTTCATAAAAGTCCCCAATTTACAAGTGTAAATAAGTAATTTCAGCAGTGTGAATCACTGCCATTATATATATTGGAATTCCAACTACAGCAGCTTAGAAACATGTAAAAGTATTGAGCAGCTATTGTTTCTGAATGAGCTTGATTTGAAAATCTCAGGAAATCACTTTTCTTCCAAGTCAAAGTCTGTTCCAGGTGTATGCTGTTAGGCAGAGGCTTGCACAGATGCCACTCCTCTTATCCCACCTTTGACGACATTATGTTGCTGCTGGGTCCGTTTCCTCAGTGTCTGATGGTGTGTTGAGTTTGAGTAGAAAGTCCAAAAGAATTCAAGGAGAGAAGTGCTCATTCTCAACCAAACACATGGAGAGAGATGGAAATGACTCTCCAAGGCTCATCTATTTCATCGGATGTTCAGGAAAAGAAAAAGGAAAGTAAAACGAGGGTTTGTATATTGAGGGCTTTTCGCAAACGGACTTTCTCATTGCCTTGCTTCTTTTGCTGTCTTCCCCTCTGAAGCAGTGAAAAAGAAAGGTGGCTCAGGCATTTACTCCCTCTGAGTACTAGATAAAATAATCTAGTCTCTCTGAAGGCAGCTCCACAGCAGCACAGTCCTGTGGGCTTCTAGAAACTTGCACTGGATGGAAATGAGCTCTGGTTTTGTAAACAGAAAATTACAGCTTTGATCCAGGTAATGTAGCTAAGTACACGTTTGGGAGCCTCTGCTGCTGCTTCATATACACCTTGGGAGGTCTGGTTAACGTTCCAAGGCACAGCGTTAAGACCATGGTGAACTGCATGGTTACTGACTTAGTAGAAAATACAATAGTGTTTTGTGAGGAAATGTTGAAAAATGATCAAGTCCAACCCTGGAAAATCTTATTCAGGTTCATCTCTTATTGAAAGGATGCAGAATCATTTCAGAAAAATCCTGTGGGTATCAACAGTTAGTATTTCCAGGGCTATATCATAGAATCATGTCATAGACTGGTTTGGGTTGGAAGGAGCCTTAAAGGCTATCTTGTTCCAACCCCCTGCCATGGCTTTTCAGCTAGTGTCCATGTCAGAGAGGTGATGTCAGAGCGAAAAAGTTGATAGAGTGGGATAGCAGGTGGGGGTTTCTCTGGGAGTGGGACTTTTATGGATTCAGTTAAGAAGATATTGATCTGCTCCGAAAATGCTGAATTTCCTGAGTTTCTCCCTGCATTCAGGAGACTGGTGTCCAAAACATCACATTTTTTCCTGATATCTGCAATATGTTTTATAGCCTATAGAAATATTTACATCTTAAGGATTCTTCCCTGGGCCTAGATGTGGTTGAGCTTGAATATGTACCAAAGCCACACTTCACAGTTGTGCTGGCCCAGCGCTTCCCATTATAAGATTTTTTTGTTCTCTTTTAAACAAATGGCTTAAGGTGATATTTTCTGTGCTGGGTACCTCTGTCAGCCTGAACCCTTTTGAAGGTTTCAGCAAAAGTGACTGAGCACTTTCTATGAATAGAGTTATGGAGAAATGATGATCTGATGAATGCTAAGGGTGTCCTCTGTTGTTTGAGGATGGAAGAGAGCCCATACCCTGGAATGTGGTCTTTAAGATTCAGAATGGGTTTGTGTCGTGGCTTATTTTTAGTATTCCTGTTGGGCTGAATCCAGAAAGCCAGATGATGCTCCTTTTGATAAGCAAATGTGTTTTAACTGGCTTCAACAAACCGATATGTACAGACAAGGAGTTATCTTTCCCTTAAGTAAATTCTCCTGATGTGAACTTCCAGCCTGAAAAAGTGGTTTAGCTGCAGGGCCTTCATAGTGAGCACATCTGCTCTACAAATCTGTGCAGCATCACATCTGGCACAGAATTTAACAGAACCTGCTAATCTCTGGGACAAAGGAGAATAAAAAGGATGGATTCATTTCTGGTTTGAACATTGCCAACAGAATGAACTCTGGACAAGTAGTGCCATGAAGCTTCCTAAAAGACCAATACTTTGGTCATCACACAACTGCCTAGTTCTGCTGGGCAGTGTATTGTGGCTGCCAGTCACAAGAGTTGAGCCAGAATCCAAGCCTTAGGGACACTGCAGGAGGAAGATCCTGCAGCTTTTGAGTGTAGGAGCAGTCTGCTTCCATCTTACCCAGTTGTTCTTGTGCCAGGGTTCCAAAAACCTTGGTTCACAAAACCAGGGGGTTTGTGAGAAAAGTTTTAAAGAAAAGCAAAACACCAACCAAGCAACAAATCTGAGATAAGAAACCTCCTTCTATTGCTGCCACAACTACTACCAGCGCTCAGCCTCTGTGCCTAAAGGTCAACTTCTTGCTTCCAACCACAGCTGAAGTCTTTTCAGTATCATCTGGGGTTCTGACATGCTTCCTTCCAATAGTATTCATTATTCAGTTTCTTGTGGCAGCGTTTGCTGATCTGCCAAGGCCATAGCATTACTAGCAGGTTGTAAGGACTGCCTGGCAGCAGGGTCCTCATCTGCTGCAGGCCACTGACATCACAGCCTCACAAAGGTTCTAGTCTGTGGCATCATCTCCTATTTTTTATTTGTGTTTTTGCTCTTTCCATTCTGTAGTTATCTTCTATTTCCATGGTTACTCACCTTATGTCCCATTCCTAAACCTCATCTTTTAACTGACACTTCTGGCCAGCTCTAGTCTAGAACATCTACATCCTCCTTATCCCAGCTTATCTACCCTGGTGACTCTGTGCATCCATCTCTAAGTGCCATCCTCCTCTGCCAGCATCCTGTGTCTGCTGTCACACTGCAAGAAGAGCCTTTGTTATGATTTTGTGGCTGTGACCTCAACATTTGCCGTGGTTTCTGCTCCTGCAGCCTGTCTGCAGCACACACCTAGACCTGAAGTGGTAACTAGGTGGTTGTACAACATTCTGCATCCTCCAGAAAGAGCAGATATTACCCCATTCTGTTTGGCCACCTTGTGACCATTCTCTACTGTCCTGGGACACCTGCCTATCTCAACAGCATCTCAATGCAACTGGACCACAGCAAATCTCCTACATGTGATGTTTTGCCTTGGCTTTCCAGCTCATCATTGTCTCTGGGCTGTTTCCTATGTCCCCCTTGCTCTCTAACCTCTTCTCCAGCACAGTTGTTGGACACAGACACAAGAGGAAGATGAAATTACCACCAGAGAAGGGAACCTTGGGGCAGAGGTGGTGGGAGTGAGGTGAGAAGTAGGCTCTGTTGTCCAAGAAGATTCTTGTAGAGCTCTTGCTTCTGCCCCCTTTTTCCAGTTGTGCACACATCAGCATGCAAGTGCTTCCATGTCACTGTTTGCTACTTTGCCAGTGACAGGGTAAGCATTTCTCTGCTCCCAGGCTACCACTGCTAATAGTTGGCCTTCAGCAACATAATGACCAGCCAGTGTGAAACTGTTAGAATTGCCTCATAAATAACTCTTAATGCACAGAGAACTAGGAGTTGCTGTTGCTCATAGATAAATTATTCCCTGCCATTATGGAGCATTAAACCATGGTTAATATAAAGGTCTCCATAGGGTTTTCATTAAACGCCAGAGGTTTCCTATAGATTTAACCATCGGGGAGCTCCGCAGCTCTTGCTGCTTGTCCGCTCTACTGTGTTAGAGGTATTGCACTTCTGCACAGGAGTCATAGGGTTGCTAATGGCCAGGAAAATGCCTCAATGGGAAGTAAATAAATAAATAAACATCAACACTGATCACATTCAGAGGCAGAATGCTGTTTGTAGCAAGAGTTTTTCATCCCTGTACTGTTTGGAAGTTGTTTCTTTTCGCATGAGGACGTTAAGGGAGTGTAATTGAAGCTGGTCCTCTTCCAATCAGGAACCAGGGAAAGGGCAACACTTCAGACTTGCCTATGCTGCCAGTGGTGATTTCCAAATCTCTGCGGTTAGCTTGGCTGGGAAAGATGTGCCACAGATTGTTCGTCTGTTTCCTGTGCCAGATCAGAGCTGCTGCAGGCATATCTACCTCTGCTACTATCACACCTCCATGCTGCCTGGTAGAGGCACGCTCTGAGAATACACATCCTCATCTACATTGTCGTGTGGTTCCACTGACACAGGACTGCAGCCACCCAGAATCTTTCCACTCAGTTGTAGCCACTGAACAACATTAGAAGAGCACCCAAGCTCCCTGTGATCAAATGAGATAGTGACTGAGCCCATTCATGGTCTAACCCACCATCTGTTGTGGGCTAAATCACAGAATTCCAAACTGGTTTGGGTTGGAAGGGACCTTAAAACTCATCCGGTTCCAACCCTTG
>JBCJKH010068447.1:0-18078 GCA_039877255.1 Loriculus beryllinus | reverse complement strand
TTAGTTGGAAAAAAAGGAAAAAGCCTTCAAGCTGAATTTCTTTGAATAAATCATCTTGTCTAGCACATGAAATGTAAACATACACACACACATATATTTATCCAAGCTGTTGTTTAAGCAGTGTACTGTTTGGAGATGGTTTAAAATGCCATATCTACTCTTCTCAACATTTTCCTGTCTCTTTTGCAAACATAAACTTCCACAAGATGAAATCTGTTAGGTGCTGTGCAAATAAAATGAAATAGAAGCTCTAAGGTCTGGTGAAAGAATATTTAATTTTTTTTTTTGTCTCCTAAACTGAACCTAGGGAGTGACTTCCAATAGTTCACAATGGACATCATTTAAGTCTTACTGCAGTGGTTCACAGAACCTGGAATTAATGTTTATTTTGGTAGATAAACCATCTACCAAAACCAAAAATAAAAATCAGTCCAATCTTGTTCTAAAGGCATTTCTTATGCTCAGCAGCAGTTTCTGTGCTTCCCAAGAAGAACTATAACAATCTAATAGTAAAAACAGTAGCAACTAAAAAGAATACAATTAAAAAAAGAGAAAAAACAAACAAACAAAAAATGTAAAATGAAAACCTTTTTCTAAAAAAAAGCCCCCCCAGGAAACGTGGAACAATTTCAGAAAATCATAGAATAGTTAGGGTTGGAAAAAAACTTAGGACCATCTAGTTCCAACCCCCCTGCCATGGCAGGGATGCTTCACCCTACAGCATGTCACCTAAGGCTCTGTCCTGCCTGGCCAGGACTTATTTCACAGCATAATATCACATTTTGGGCACTTGTCTGTGTGAAAAATGGGAATTCTGCTTGATTTTACTGGCTTCTATTTCACTGCATGTACCCAGAAGTCTCAGAGAATCACTTGCTAACAAGATTAGTGTTGTATCTCCTACAATATTCTAGGAGATGCGAAAAGGACAGCTGAGGGTTGTCACCTTGAACAGCCTTCTATCATCCTCTGTAATTAATTTTGGAATAGTAATATGGCTTCCACACTGGCATTTCCAGGCCACCAAGGTAAAAAGTCATTACAATAAAAGGAAAACAGACAACAGAATATGGAACTGTTTTTCCTAAACCCACATTTGTGCACTGAAGAGCAGGAATTTTTGACTATCCAAAATTAAGCAAGTAAAAAGAATGCATTGTCATTACCAGGTTGGAATCTGAAATAAAAATCATTGAACCTAGAACAGGAAAAGACACCTGGAACTTATGAAGGCATTTTCCAGACTTTAAAGTAAGCTTAACAAATGTTGAGGATGCTGAGGGAGGAAATTATTTCTCCATCTCTAGCATTTTTCTCAAATGAAGGATCACCATTTTATAAACTCACCTTTAGAAACTATATTAATTGCTTAAAACACAGGACTTATTTTGAATAATAACTTACCCATAACATTTATGCCTTGGTATTTAGTTACTAGAATGGTTGAAGACACCAGAATTGACCTCTGGAAGCTAGGAAAGCTGGATCACAGAGGTCTGGCTCCTTGCCACAAAGGCCAGCAGTGAATGCTCAAGCTGCCTGAAGCAGAGGTGGTGGACGAAGCCTGAACAACCCAGGAGGGTTCAAGGAAATACAAGCCAAACCCAGCTGTATGGTGGCTTTTGCCAAAGGTAAAGTTATATAGGGATGTTGGGACACATAGGTACATGCCATGACAACACTAATAATTTTGTGCAACAGTTTTACCTGGTTACAAAATTCAATTGATGACCTTTTAAAAACATGTCTTAGTAATCCTTAGAAAACAAAACCCCCTACCTGTATCTCTCCAGCTACCTATCCAGAAATACAGGCACATTAATTTTTGCACTCGAAATGTACCAATTTTTATTCACTGAAACCCGATTATTTCACATTTTTTGGATAAAGATATTAATATTTTGTTATCAAATTACCTCAGTTCCCTGCAAGAGTCAATATCAGGCATTTTGTGATGTCTTTCATTTTCTTTGGTTTAAAAAAATATACAAATAGGCAACATGAGAAAAGTTAGAAATACATTGTCTCTTTTACAAACACATAAGAAGACAAAGCTTTTTAGCAGGGTCAACAATCTGCCACAGGCATCTACTTCAGCTGATAAAAGGGAACTTCCCTTGTGGAATCCTATTAACCTCTATACCAACCTGATGATAATGTCATTTTTTACAAACCTGGTTTTACTCATTTATAGTCTTCAGAGTGTATATGGTTCTCTGCCAGTTAAATAGAAGAACTCTGCCAAATAAACAAGTGTAGAGGACTCACGTAGCATATGTATGAAATTTCAATAAATTCTCACTAAAAATGTGCTTGATATTCAAAACAAAATATGCTTTGCAATGTAAAAGCCTATATATTAAATGCAAAAATATAGTTTGAATTTTCTTTCACAGTGGTACATGCACAGGAAATTATATATGTATTACAAATACGGGGACAGTTTTGTACCTAAATATTGAAAGATTTACATGTTTAAATTCCTATTTAGTTTGTTTGAGTCTTTATCTCACCATCAAATACAAAACATGACTCACCATGAATTTCATTTAATTACCACTTAAGCTTCGGTACATTTATCTAAATGGATTTGATGTAGTAAATACTTTTTTTTCTATTTTGAATTTGCAAGTTTTGTTTGGTTTTTTTTTTTTTTACCAATGTTAAATTAACTGTATATTTAATGTACATTTTAATTTAATCTACTTTTTCTTTTCAAAGCGGAAAAATGTGTGCTTAAAGTGAGCACTTGCACGTTACTGTAAGAGACCTGAACAGGGAAGCAATTCCCAACTTTGTTACTGTTAATTCCAGTAGGGCAAAGCACTTCATTATGGATTTACATTCAGCAAAAATTTTGCAGTGCAGGTTCATCTCAGTTAGTCTTGGCCATCTGTACTGGTTTTAACTGGGATAAAGTTAATTTTTTTCATATCAGATTGTCTGGGGTAGGTTTGTAGTGAAAATCATTGCTTGATAACACAGGGATGTTTCAGTTATTGCTGAGCAGTGCTTGCATAGCAACAAAGCCTTTCATGCTCCTCAGACTACCCCATCAGCGAGTAGGCTTGGAGAGGACACAGCTGGGACAGACGACCAAAAGGATATTCCATGCCATATGACCATATATCATGCTCAGCAATAAGAGCTGCAAGGAAGAAAGAGGAAGGAGGGATGCTTGGAGCTATGGTGTTTGTCTTCCCAAGTAGCTGTTATGTGTGATGGAGCCCTGCTTTCCAGGAAATGACTGCTGAATAGAAGCAGTGAATTAATTCCTTATTTTGCTTTGCTTGTCCATGTTACTTTTGCTTTACCTATTAAACTGTCATTATCTCAACCCATGAGTTTTCTTCCAATTGTCTCTCCCATCCCACTGTGGGGGAGTGAGCAAGCAGCTGCGTGGGGTTTAGTTGACATCTGGGTTTAAACTATGACACTCTCCAAAGCTCAAAGGTCAAGCCTAAACTGCTTCCATACCCAAATAATCAATGGAGAGATAAGTATCTATTTGTGTTATATTTATGCATGTTATATTTTCTAATAGGACATCATTAGCTATGTCAGAAGGACTATCTCCTTCTTTTGATGGCAAATCAGGAACAGCAGCTGGATGAACCTGTATTAGTCAGATTAGGCTGTGCTTCCTCTCTCTATTGTCTAGACAGTTGTCTTCTAAGGTAGGGTTCAGTCACCTTAGCCATTTAATAAAGAAGGGCTTTCCTGTACAAAATAATAGTTCATCTCATTTATCCTAGGAATGAGAACTATCTTTTTTAGCAAGGGGATTCACATTATAGTGAGAGTTTGTACTTCACAAGGGTAAACTTCACACAGATACAGCTAAACTGGGAAAATCCCCCTAGGCTTTTGCCAATTAAAGTTGAAAATAGATTGTTCTTCAGGTTAAGTGATGGAGTCAATAGCGAAATTATTTGGTGTAACACTAAAAAGAAAATTAATTATTAATGTGCCAAATATGATACTTTACAGCAAAGGTAAAAGCATAAAAAATTAATAATGTAGAGTGCAACAAAAATGATAGAACCTCAAATAAAGACTGGTAATTTTTCCACACTGTGTGGGTTTTTTCTTCTTCTAATATAAGAAAATATTAGAATATTGCTGATAATTTATTTGAAGAGTCTTCTATGATTAATTAAAAAAATAAATATTGCTCTACTACTCCATTAACATTCTCATTGTGCAATTTATTTTAGCTGCAACTTTGCAAGGTTTGAGACTAGGAGAATCTCATATTTACCTGGGATTCACACGAAGCAGCAGAAACTCTTTCCACCAAAGAGCCAAAAGGATTACATTAGTTTCAAGTTTTATTCTGTTTTCTGCTTTCATTTTGAAGTCCATCTAAGTCTCTTCTCAGCAAATGAGCCTGATGATGTCTGGGAGGACTAAAAATATGCTGTATCTTTGAAATCAGTTTATTCTTACCTTAGTAAATTAATTCTGTTGTATCACTGTAAATACATAAAGCAAGCGGTATTTAGCAAAATTATTCAGAGTTGATGTCTGCATTTTGTGCTATCTTGCTGCAAAGCAAACTTTCTTATTTAGAAGAAAGATGAAATAAACAATATTGGAGAGAAAGGAAGAAATAAGAAAATGAAGCTTTAATGAAACCTAAAATGTTATTATCATCCCAGGTAGATGTGCAAAATGGACACTAAATGCAATCTGGACAGCTCATAATTTGGAAGATGCTTTTATTTGACAGCATTTTTAAAACAGCTTATTCATGATCCATCTGCTTATGATACAGAGGTAACCAGACCTCACAGTAGGCTGTCTATACCTAGTAAAGCTAATTTCAGGTGATCGTGCAAACCACCTACTGTTTAACTATAGATAGAATAAGCACAATGACCATGACACTCACAAAGTCACCCTAACTGGTTGCCCAAATATTGTGTTGTTTGGAAACTGTTACATGTTTGTGTATTTTATGAGTAGTCCCTTGAAGCACTCTTATGTGTGACCTGTCTAAAATGTCACCATCTATATCTTTATATTTGTCCCCAGATCAGCCAATTTCTTCCTCTTCACACTTACTGGAAAGTAATAAGCATCAACAAGTGCATTACCTGCCACTTCAGATAGGATGAATTATACCCTGAAAATGTCAGTCCTGCATTAAACTAGAAAATCCATCAGCAACTTCCCAAAATTACTGGCCCTGAGTCAGGGCAGTGCAATTCCACCCTCATACCCTATCATTTCTATCACTCTCTGAAAGGACATCTCAATCCACATGAATTGTATGCTTAACATCGAGTCTCAATATACCTTATCCAATGTGTTTTGAGATGCTAATATATCTTTAGTGAGTAACACACTCCCTGTTACACACCTTCTACATTTCAGATAAGAAACATATATAACACCATAGGTCACTAATAACAAAGGCCGTCTATACTGATCTCTAACCTTTGTGCCTGAGTCAAAATCAAAACCCCCTAATGTATGACTCACCACTCCAGGAACTCATCAGTATCAAATGCTTTAGTGCAAAGCACAGAAATCTGGCAGTAGCTGAATGTAGGCTAAGTGATCTTTTGTGAAGCCACCCATTTCTGCTTCATTAGAAATCAGATTTAGCTGGAGGTATATAGTCTTATACATTCTGTATTATTTCTGGTTACGCATACTTTAAAAATTTTAACAAGTGCATTTTAAAATAATTTTAATAATTTCTAATCTGCTTATTTATTGTGCAATGATGATATGGGTTAATTTGCCAAAACTGAGTCATTTAGTTAATAATTATTTGATTTTACATCTCATAATGTGTCAGGTTGTAAAAGTGTTCACCTCTTACACTTTACCACTGACATATGGCTACTGGAGGATTTTAAGAATACAATGTAATAGACAATTTAAATTAATAATATAAAAGTTTCTTATAGAATAATAACCTTGTCCAAAACTCTAGTGTAACAACTTAATTCACTTGCTGCATGTTTTTTTTACTAAGGATGCAATTCAGTGACAGGCATTCCTCTTGTTGTAATGAGAATCTGATCACCATTAATTAAAAATGCTTGGAAAGTACTTTTCTGAACGGTAGGTGGTTTCTATCTCATCAAAGTTTAGCAGATGAAAAATTAGCTTCTTAATTTAAAGCCTGTTACTTCTGATACCCGTAGAGATGCACATCACTGAAGGGCATTACTGCATTCTAAGAGAGCTGTATAAGAGGATTCATCTGTAGATTATGACATCTAAATTCAGGAGTCAGCAAGTAAATTAGATATCCAAATTCCCATTACACTGTATTATTATGGACTTGCTACCTGAAACCTTGAAGCCATTTTACAGAAACATTATACAAGAAAAGCTTATTGTTAAATTCTGTTCAGATGCCCAATTTTATCTTTAAGAATGAACTAGAAAAAAATAAAAACACTGTCTTTAAAAAGCTGTTTAGCTTAATCTGGCTATAGAAGCATTATTACTCATTAATCATAGCCGTGTAGTTATTTCATAGCCTTGGAGTTATTGTGTGGCACTGTTCCAGAGAAAAATTAAAATAGCTTTGTGCCTTCTTTTATTTTCAGTTCAACTCAGCTCTGGATTTCCTGTTTTCATAGTGCTTTATTTAGAGATTAGTAGAATAACTGTAATATTCTTGTACGTCAGTCATTATTGATACATACTTGGACTTTGAACCCTTTGAACTATTGCGCATGGACATATGTTAAAAATAATTAAAATGCATCCGTAAAACTAATCGTTTGCAGATACATCCATTCCCATTTCCACAGTGTGATTTAGTGTAAGATCAATTGAACCACTGCTTTGCCTTCATATTGCATGGATTTAGTGAAATAAATAAGGGATGCTCTCACCTCATCAGTTCCCAGGAACTACTTTCCACCATATGTTACTTTAGTAAGCTCAGCTTGGTTTTGTTTGGTTTTGTTTGTTTGTGTTTGTTTGTTTGTTTGAGGGGTTTTTTCCCTAAACATTTCTGGCTCCTGAAACCATGTAACAGCTTCCCCATTATCCAAAAGTTTATTCTCCATATACCATCTCTGGGAAATCCAACAAATTCTTGTGCCATCAGGTTCTTGTGCCATAACACTTCCATCCTAAGTAAAAAATACTCTATAGCATAATACTTTGGAATGGATTTGCTTTGATAGTCATTAGCTGTTCATCTGGTCAAAGCACTTTCCACATGTTCATTGTTGGAGAAGAAGTTTGAAAAACTGTAATCCATGACTCAATAGAACATTAGTGAAATCTCTCAGTTATTCACCGCCATTTAAAAATGTCCATGTGGGTTTGTCAGTACAGCTTTTGAAATGTAAGAAATGAATATCCTTATTTTGTCTTAATTTGTAGACAGATGGTGTGAAGAGGGCTGAGTGATCCGCAGCGCTGTCCCTCAGCTTGTCAAGACTTATTTACAGCACAGGAGCCAACCTCTCATGGCTGATTATCTGCTTCATTTAGTAGAAGTGAAATTAACCTCTGGTTTCTGCGCTGATGACTCAGCAGGTAGTGCACCAATAATGTAAAAAATTGTACCAGAAAGACATTGGTCTTCAACCCTAACAAGGCCCATTAAAGAGCCAAATTGCTTTATTAGACCCAGGAGATAGAAGCAATCATTTCAGTCTACTAACTAGAAATAATAAAGTCTGGGGGAAAAAGAGAAGAAAATTTGTTCTGTTTCCATGCATTAAAAAAAAAAAAAAAAAAAAAAGGCATTATATCAGGGTTGTTTTAAAAAGCAAAATTCTGCTGTTAATTTCATTGGAAGCAGATCTTAGTATTAAAATATAAAAATCATTAAAGATACAAAATGCTATACATTTTGCTTCTTGGATTGTATTACATGGTGCATAATATTATGCATAGTGCATCTCCAACAGGAGTAATCTTAGTTAAACAGCTTGATGTCAAGTACACCTGATGTATGATTTTTTTTATGCTGGATAATAATACAACAGCAGTAATGATCCACCCAGAAACTCACATTAAATGCTTTCAAAAATGTAACCTCTTTTGAAAGGTTCTTCTAATGATAGCATTTATGAGCTGACAGTGGAAAATCAGCACAGAGGAAGGCTTATGATGAGCAATGTTAGCCCTATTTAATTGATCTTCTGAGAACTACCTGAATTGCAAGGCTATCTGTCAATAGGAAGAAAGGATTGGCTATTTGAAATCAAATTTACATTATACTTCTGCAAGAAAAGCTTCCATGGTAGCTCATGTTGGATTACATTATTTTTATCATATGACACACTTATTTCATCTCACAAGGTTGTTTCAAAACAGTGTGATGCATCAGAACTCTTAAAAAGGAAACAATTTTTTTTTTCCCCATGCTGAATATACACAAAGTGCTCCAAGTAAAAAAGTATTGATTACCCATAGGCAGTTTTCTGAAAGCAAGTATCAAGTGGGAGCAGGTATCAAACATGAAACCCACTCATCTTTAGAAGAGCGAATGCTGTGATAAAAACAGATGGGAGATTAAACAAAGATTTTAAAGATCTTCTTGAAATATTAATATATATATATATGTATGTGGCTCACACAGAAATTCTTGCTATGGAAATAGATTACTGGTGTTTGTTCAAAGGCTTTGACTCATTGTACAGATGCCTTTTTAACCCGCCTTGGTCTTTGAAAGCAGAAGCATTTTCATTACTGCAAATTCTTTTCTAAAAGAAGTATTTTTTCACACACTGGTCTATGCCTGCATGTTAAATTGTCTGTTGTTTGTTCCTGGACAGATTGTGATTTATTTAATTCAACCAAACAAATGTCAGAGAACAAGCCTCAGGACAGTTAAAGTAGGATAGTACTCAATGCTTCTATACAGTAAAATATTATTGAAAGATAGAATTACTTTTAAAAACATTAACAACTGCAGAAAAAATGAAAAAAATGAAAAAAAATAAAAAAAATTAAAATGAAAAAAATGAAAGGTGAAAACCACGTGCTTTTTTTTGATGCCAGTATGGTTTCTATTTTTGCCCTTTCTCCTCTGAGACTTCTTGACCAACTGAAAAAAACTACAAAAATCTTTTCCCTTATTGTCTTATCAAAGCTCCAAGACCAACAGGTGGTGTTTTGGATTGAAACACAGATGTACAAAACATTCAAGGGAGTTTAATAAGTTCTAGGTATCTGCATAACTATATGAAAGTTTGTCTTGCTTTCAGAATATGGGTATAAAGAAAGAATATCCAGTGTAGCATTTCAGCAATATTCAGTTTCTGTGTAGCCTGGACAAGTTAACTTGCATTTAAGGACACACCATAGATTTTAGAAATGGGCTATCTCCAACTTATCTATTTTATTCCTCTACTCTCCTTACTATGCAGGTACCTTTAACCATCATTGCTAACATCATTGCCATACACACAAATCTGCCCTCAGATGGACTGCAGGTTCCTTTCTGTCTTTGATCTCTAAATTCCTTCCAGCTAAAAGAAGGAAAGAAATTAAATCTCAATAATGATCACACATCAGCTTCTCATGGGAGCCTCAAGAGTAAAATCTGTCATTTAACTTCAATGTTTACTGTAGTAATATTGACAAAGTGTCCCTATGCCACTAGCTCAGAGCACTGAATGTATGCATATCTTCACCAATTGTGTGAACATGAGTGATCCTCATTCACTGCCACATTTTAAGGGCTGTATTCTCTTCTTGTTCAATCTAATATCAGTTTTGCCAGATATTCAAATTGAACTGCACTTTGACCCTAATAAAAAAAGTGTTTGCTCCTAAACTTTTTGGTTTCTTAATGATAAAATGGTTTTCTACAGTGATGAATATTTAGTCTCACAAAAACTAATGAAAGCCAACTAATGTAAATCAACTAATTCCTGTAATAATATATTATATGAATTAATTAATTAGTATATCACATATATATAATATATGTTATAGTATGTCACATACATATAATATATATATTATATATATCATGTATATAATATATATATCATAGTATATCATGTATATTAGATATAGTTTGTCTAAATCAAACTAAACTAAAAAAGTTTTGTTAATTACTTTTCCATACAACTTTTTTCTACAATTCCAGAATATTTTGATGGTCTTTTACTTTTTTTTTGCCTTTTTTTCCATTTCTTAGAAAGACATGGTCTGAAATGATAAATAGAATCTGATTCTGTCTCCAGGAATCTCTTGCAGCAAACTTAAATAATATCCACTGTTCGCCAGAGCAAACTTATTAGACTAATTTATTAGACTAAATTTATTAGACTAAATATGCAAGTACAATACGTGGTTTAGATTCATGTACACTTCACTTAGAAAAGGTTGATATTCCTAGAGAATCAAGACACGCATCTAAAACCATTTTTATGCACCTTGTATGAAATCCTTTAAGACTACTGTACACTTTTCTCAGCCTCTGCAGCATCTTCTGTATCATATTTATCCATCACTCCACTTAGCTCTTCCAATGCTTGAGACAACGGCATAATTTGCAGCCCTCCTTCCCAGCTCTGCACAATACACTTTATGACCTGTTGTCCAGAAGACCTTCTCTCAGATTAATGAGCAACCTGGAACCCATTCACCCAGCCCAGTCTAATCCAGTCACCAGCTGGTAATTACTCATTTGGTTGGAAGCTCAAACGCACCTCTGTTTCTTGCAAAAGTTGTTCTCTTGGGAATAATGGGAAAAGAAACAGAGGAAACTACTGCAGCTTCCTAATACAAATATCTGTTTTCCATGCATCATTTGAACTGCTCAGTCTTCGGCACACATTCTTCATTCATTCTGGCATTTCCACTTATTCAAATTAAACATTGGACTGCTGATTCACTGTTTCACCTATTTTTCTACAGTTGGTGGTTTCTTAATGCAAAAATTACTTTCCACCAGGAATTGCCAAGTCTTCTTAATGTCTTCTTAGGAAAACAGAAGAAATTCTGAATAACTATCCACTGAGGAACTTCTGTATAAATATTCACAGTATGGATATTGCAACAGGAATTTTAGTCAATATTAAAAATTTACACTACCATCTCTGGATACATCACATGTGAATATTGTAGTGTACTGCTTAATTGTATAATTACATTGGAAATCACTGTTTTGTATTATAAAGATAATAACAATTAAGAACATTTATTTATTATTAAGAATAAGAAAAAAATCTTCCATACTGAATGACTAAAACCTATGAAAAACAGTGGCAGGCATTTGTCAATGAAAGGAAAAGGCCAGCTAACGATTGCCAGATAAATTCAAAAAGATCTAGGTAAATTTGGGTGACAGGATGTGTGCCATTTTTCCTCATGAAAAAACTCGTATTAGTAAACTGATAGGCTGATGCTCACAGAAAACGCAAGTAAAATATACGTTCAAAAAAAAAAAAGGAAGGTCAATTTTGGTGTACAGTAAGATGGGGAATCAAATTTCCTGAACTGGACCTTCAGTCACTGTCAGATTGATAATTTGCAAGTTTGCGCTGTAAGAATTCATGCAGCAGTATCTTCAGTCGCAGATCAGGTACAGATTCTGCACTGGATAGGTGGAAGTTGGGGAAATAAATGCAATAGGGGCATCAACTTATTTACATAATTCAAATGATAATGATATTTTTCTAGTTCTAGAGTTTTATATCCATGGAAAAGCAGCTTTCTTTTTAACATTCAACTTCAGAACAAAAAAGTTGCTAAGAATGCTAACAACTGCTTTCTCCTTTCAGGCATTCAGTGGCAAAGCACAGCCTGTACAGTATGGCTTTCTTTTATGCAGTTTATGGCACACAATCTCTCTCTTAAAGTATTACACTGACATGAATAATATTAACGAGCAGACAGGATGTGCTCTGAAAAACTGTAGGGTAGCCGGGTTTGTTCAACGAGGATTGAGAAGTGCCAATTTAGAAGAAAAGGAATAAGACCAAGTTAAGAAAATGATTGTAGTTATCACTTGGGGATCTCTGAGTGCTTAAGTGATGACCTGGCAGCAAGCCCTGTAGAGAAGGGAGTGTTACTTCAGTGGTGATCTGGCAGAAAGGCCTGGTGAAAGGAAGAAGCTAATTCCCCAGGGGTAAGTAAAAGCCTATTTGAAAGCTTGAGCTTATTTGGAATCCTTGTCCTATTTATAAAGGGAGATAAGGAGGGCTGAAAAGCTGGCCTCAAAGATTGCATAAACCGCCAGGTAAGCAGACTGAATGGTGAACTGATTTTATTCATGCTCCACTAGGCTGATCCTCAAAATGGATTTGCTTCCTAGACACTGGCAGCCTGACAAAGCTGCAGGCCCTCTTGCCAGAACCTACTTTTTAGTGCTGCAGGGCCGTCATGAAAAGCTGGTGAAGAACACTTTAAATACGTTACTGAAGTCACTTACTGATAAAGGAAGTGAGGAATAAATTATTAGATGTGCGAAGTACAACAGTGGTACAAGGAAGACCATATTCAGACATATTTTATTTGTCACACATTTTCTTAGAATAGTGAAAAGGTTTGGGCATGGCTTACCCTTCCCAAGATAAAACTTAAACCCAAGAGTTTTGTTCATGGTTTCTTTTATAAAGAGAAAATCTTTTCCAGATCAAAAGACTAAGTGCAACTCAAAAACTCAATTCATATTTTTACTCACTTTTCAGTACTGCAGATGTCTTCAGCTGTTGGCTAGGTATTCCCACTAACATTTAATATTCAGTTGTAGAGGCTTGCATTCAATCTGCAAGTCCATGACCTAGACTAGACGACCCAACAGAACCATAAACTGCCAAGCTGATCAAGGAACGAAGGTGGAGGAAAAATGTCTTTAAGGCCAAAGTGCTGGTTACAGCTGTCAGAGTAGCAACACATTTTGGGAGATGGTTAGTTTGAGACAATTAAATTAAGCTTTGTGTTACGATAATGGAATTTACTAGTCCTAAAGACCTGGTAAAATGTAAGGCAGGGAATTTCAATTCCAACACTTGCAAAAGAGGACTAAGCAGGGAAAAACAGAAATGCAAGCTATAAATTCATCCTGATGATATTTTTCCCATTATTTACAAAGCATAGCCATATCAAATCAGTAGCTGTACACTGTGCATAATAAAAATGAGGTCAAGAAAGCCCTTATAAAGATGATGGATAAAAATGATACATATATATGTCATTTATTAATCCAGATTCAGAAAAAAAAAAAAAAGAAATCACTCCCATTCTGGAACACATTTGTGTGCACTTAATGCACTTATTTTGTTTGGCATATGCTAGATAAAAGAGTAAGTGAAGAAGTGTCCGGTTATGTTGAACATGCTTTCTTAGAAATTTACCGTCAAAGTACTGATCAAAATCCAGCATTACAGCAAAAACAACTAAGCCAAATGAACATCACTTAGAAACTCAGCAGAGTACCACAGCATCACTATTATGTTGCTTTGGAGGTCTCAGCTATTGCCTCTATGAAGTACTGCACTACACTAAGAAGATACTGTAGACCTAGATTATGAACCTGAACACTCACTCAGATGCAAATCCGTGCAAAAAGAATAAATCTCAGCTGTATCACAATGCAACCACATGTCATTCAGAGGATCCAATAATCTCCCAATGATAATTTGCCATAATTTCATAAACTGTTTAGCAAATGCATTGGACCATTGAAACATTATTATAAATGCAAATGGCCTATTGCGGATACATACTTTCAGCTAAGCAGCACCTCACCTTTGAGCATTCAACCCCAAATCACTGTTTCAAACACATAATAGTCAGCATATTCTGTATGCCAAGTGATTTATTAGTATCACCTTGAGTTGTTATAGATGTATGCTTTCCTGATAAAACATTCAGTTCTTAATGCCTGCACAGTTTTGTTCCTAGCAGAATCAAAGCCCTAGATAAACACAATAGACATAGCATTTGTAATTAGATTTTAGACCCTTTGCAACCATGACAAGGCTGAGCAGTTCTTGGCATCTAGGGGATGCAGATATAACACATCAAAGTAAAAGTGGCAACAGGGCTAGAATCTAAATAAATAGATGGAAACTATTTTGGAATTAAATATGCGACTTCTTGGACTTGCTTCTTTTTGAACATCATGCCTTAAATGACCATGTCTGAATTTAGCAATAATGAAGGATAGTTTAGGAACAAAAATTAAGAACTAAAATGATTATGAATTCAGCATTGTACATGAATGGGTATTTATAATAGCAATTTAGACCTGAACATGTAATTCATAACTAAATGAGAAAGGTATTGATAAGCTGAAACATCAACATTAATACATAAAGTGGTATTGCAGATGTTCTAGTCTTCCCTGAAAATACTATTTCCCTGTGAAAATAGCAGGTGAGAAATAAGAAGAGAAAGACCACCTTTGTAACCATTAGAGCAGCAAGAAGTTAAAATACACATTTTATTTCTTTTCTTTTTTTGGTTTTTTTTTTTTCATAGTAGACCTTTTTCTTTTTTTCATATTGGATCTTCCAAACTAAAAATTTTTCATTATATATGAAAGTTCCAATATAAAATGAAATTAACAGTTTAGGTTGGTAAAAAGAGCTTGAAGCAATGTAAAAACTAAGGAGAAATCATTTCAGTCTATCTGTTAAACTCTAAAGACTCAGATTCAGTATGCTGATGACCATCACTGTCATTCTCATTTTTCCTTTCATTTCTCTTTTTTTTCTCTTTTTTTTTCTCTTTCTGACTGAAAAGTCATATGAGCAATCTTCCTATAAATGTTGTGCTGGAGTGATAATTATGTTACTTGCATATTTTTCTTTTAGATAAAGTATACAGGTTCCAAAGAAGATGGCATAGATAATGGCTCATATTAGTGTCTCCATCTATTTAATTCATAAATTATATTCTGATAAGCAACATTCTGTCTCTTGACTTTTTCATCTGCATCAGTAGAGATAAATAAAATATGTTTTCTCTCTATGAAACAAAATGAAGAAAAGGTTCTGCTACGTTCTGCTGATACTGGTGTATGTGGGATAAATGCAGCAAAATAGATAATGGTAACTGCTTTACCATCACGCATTGTGGAGATGAAATTATTGGAACAGCTAAGAAAAATGAAGTCAAAGTCAAATCAATGTATCTGTCTTACTGCTATGATCCACTTACACCTGTCAAATAAAAAGGGCCACTTCAGAATAAAACTCAGCAAAGATCAAACCTTTTAAAACAGATGAGAATTGTATCTGAATTTTTACAAAATTTTAAAATGTGGCAAGGGTAGCTGGAATTTGCTGCAACCTGAACAGTAATGACAGTCTGATGATGATAACCCTGATCCATACTGAGAGGTGGTATTTTAGGAAGTATAAAGCATGCAGAAGTCCTATGGAAATAACCAGGAACTGTGCCTATTCCTGTGATGAATGAGAATATTTCTGCTGCTACTAAAGTATCAGATTAGGTGCTCATATATCAAAATCAAATTTTGCCTGACTAAAGTCTGCAAAACAAACTCATGCTCACAGTGCTTTTATCCCCAGGGTTTTTGCTGTTTCTGGCCACTGAGCTATGCAAAGGAAAGACCAAAATTGATTTAAGGTAGAGGTCTATCAAATGGAGGAGAAAAAAAAAAAAACAAAACAGAAAACCAAACACCAAAAAAACAACCAAACAACCAAACATAAAAAAACCAACCACAAGACAAAGCTGTAAAAAACATAATTTAAATTAATTTCTTGTAATCCTGATGTTCTTATATGTTTCTTAGAAATTAGAGGTTTAAAAATTCATACTCAACAGACTATGATTTTACAGGTCAAGAATTAAAGATATATCTTAGTACATGCTAGAATTACAGAGTTTTTCATTTATCAAATACTGAAAAATGGTGTGGTTTTCCTTATTATTGTAGTATCAGTTTTAAACTGTACAAATGAGATCATGAACTCAAAGGAGCTGGGTACTAGCAGGCTATATTCACATTATGATTTGCAGGATGTAAATCTAAAATCATATGAAAATTACATCTCGGTGTGCTGTTATTAATTCACATAAATTTTATGATAAATTTAAAAAGAAGGAGAATGAATTGAATAATACACTTTCTGTACCTCCAACAGTTTCACTAAAATCACAGCTCCACAAAAGATGTAATAAGATTCAGAAAAATATTACGACATGTACCTAAACTTTGGTCAAACATTAACCCTTATTTAATCCTGCTTCTTTTTAGCCTTGATTCCTCTGTGTGACACAAAGTGTCTTAAAAAACAAACAAAACCCAACAAAAAAGTCAATGATAGTTATGTCAATAAAAAAGCCTCAAATAGGTTGCCATTGAACATCAGAAGTAAGCAGCTATCTATTTCTGTATTTGGGGTGAATAACAGAATACTGCTCTTCTGTCCTTAACAAGCTAGGATAACCTATACACCCCTTCTTATTTCACACTAACATAAATTAGCCAGGTATCCACTGAAACAAATAAATCACATAAAAATTGCATATACAGACTATTTTTAAAAATATAAAGATAAGGGAGACAAGTACTACAGCACGACCTTGCTAAAATTAGATGCGTAGAAACATGAAAGGCGTTTTCATATGGTTCCAGAAAACATTTAGAACTGTGTTCATGGCATCAACAACAGCATTTTAATTTTTTTTTCCTCTCTACTGTTGGCTATACACAATTCCTCAAAATGTGTGATATTTTAGCATCACTGATGCAGTTCCAGAGACATATTGCTACTTCAGAATCTGCGTTGACAATTTATTTCTTCACTGATAATTTTCCTTAAGGGATCTACAAATCCATTTAAATAAAGGTTGAAAAACAAAGAAATATAATGTAGCCAATAGCTTTGAGATTCCAGGGCAAGCTTGCTGTTCAGAAAAGCCTCCTTTTTCTTCCATGTCTCTTAGAGCCAGACTTTCAAATCCTGGAGACACTTTCACCATAATACATAATTATTCATTATTATAATGCTGCCCACTCTCAGAAATCCATCCCAAACCCCACAGTATTTGGTAAATTCCCGGTGCTGTGTTCACCTGTGAAAATTTCAGCTTCACTTAGAGAAAGAAGGGATAGATTAAGTATGTTATCTTCACAGTTTCAGGGAACAAGGTGAAAAGTAAACAATGTGAAAAGTAAAAGGCAAGTTAATATTCTTGTTTATTCATCTCTCACACTTGGAAGAACTTAACTTGCTCATCTTTACCATTAACAGTATTGTTATGAATAATGGTACTGATGTATCAAAACCCACTAATAGAAGACAGATTTACAGGAACATACTGTAAAGCAAAAATGGAGTATAGAATTTTAATTTGCTTACATAGTTTACAAATCAGAATGAAATCCAATTCGTCCTTCCTTTGCTTTATACATAAGATCAAATCTGTTGAATGGCATGTTCAGTAGCAAAAGCAAAGGTGTGCATATAAACCAAATAACATTCCAGAAACTTCCCAGCACTATGACAAAGTCATTGCCATCACTAGTAAACTTTTAACTCTTTCAAAAAAAGTGATTAAGTACAAACTGTCTCTTTTGAGTGGTCCCTTGAATGTCATAAGTCCCAAACCATGCCCGGAAATCATTTGGGAGAGCGTCTGACACCAGGAGCCAAAAGCAGGCTAGCAATCATTCTCACAGCTCAGCAGCACAGATGACTGCATTCTACTAGACATTGTTTAATCTGCTAAAATAGCCCTAGGAAGAAGTCCAGCAGCAGTGTGCTTCGTTCATTGCTGCATAACTGAGCCTCTGTATAACATGACAACCAAACACAGCTTTTTTCATTGACTTTATATTTACCTACAGACTGTCTCATTTTTATCAGTCTCACTTTCAATATGAAACAGTTAAGGGATTAATAGCTGAGCTACTTCAACAATGCAGCTTTGCAAATATACTCAGACAGGATTACTGGCTAGAAATATGTGCTCTAAATTCTCTGCTTGGAAAGAGTGATGACTGTAGGATGTCCTTCTTCTGTAGCCCATGACTAGCACATAATGGATTTTCTGGACAGGGGCAGAAAAGCCGTGAATAAACTCTTTGGTGGTGAGTTCAGATTTCACTGATTTGTATGCATAAGACACTAAATTGCTGCAACTATGAACACA
>JBCJKH010068446.1:0-25094 GCA_039877255.1 Loriculus beryllinus | reverse complement strand
CTGTTCTCACAGTGAGACAAATTCTATAGATTAACATAGTGACAACATTCATTCTCTTTCACGAAAAGAACTGTATCGATCTTTGCTCTCAGGAAGTAAAAGTTAATTACTTTCCTGAAGGTTTCTACTAGAGCAAAAAACCAAGTATCGCTTCTAATTTATTTGAAGGAAGACAAGGTTGACATAGCTGCTAACCATTAAATTTGACTTGCACTTTCTGACACAAAATGAAAAATACATTTTTTTTTTTCCTGAGAAGTATTTCTTAACATGACAGAGAATATGTAGCTTCACGTAACTGAATTCACTATATAAGATTCAGAATTTATTCAGTGGGAATAATAGAATTTTTTGTCATCTATTTCTTCAGCATCATTCCTCACGCTCTAATTACCACTAAGACTGTTGGTTAGTTAATGTGGCAACAAAGACTGGAAGAGATCAGAGTAAAAATTCATCTCCTTATTAGATCGGGAGATCTTAATTCATATGTATTCTTTATTAACCTTCTTTTTGAGAGAAATACAGTAAAATGCACAAATCTGTGTCTTGTTAAGCCCATTTCCTTTCAGGAAAGGAACTTAAAAATCTCTACATCTGAAAGGGATTTACTTTAAATTGAAACTGTGAAGTTGATCAGGTTTTTTATGGTTTGCCCTTGACAAACACCCAAATATAGCACTCATTTCAGGCAGACGAATACCTACAGTCCTCAGAGACTGAGGCTGAGATGTTAAAAATCGCCTATGGAATCTCTGCAGCCAAATCCTTTTAAAATTAAATATGTATTTCCCAAGTTTTCAAAAAACTATTCCAAAGCCCATATTACTAACATTCTCTCTGTTTACCTTGACGTTTTCAGAGCAAAATGCAAGAGGTTTAAAAGGTATTTTGAAAACAAAACTTATGAGAAGTTAACGAACTTTAAACACTGATAAAATATGCAATGAGGCAACCTGAAGAAAACCATTCACCATTATGTTAATGTTCTTTCCCCAATCATTTCTGAAGCCAGAGCTGCTAGCTTCTGTTTTGCTACCTATAGTGGATTTTCAAAAAAATCAACAGCAAGCAGTGATTACAGCAGGATGCGGATCAGGTAATATATCTGCATGTTTAGACTTAGTTCCCAACTCACAGTTTTTCCTGGGATTGATAATACTGCTGAGAGAATCAGAGGAAATATATGCATTTGTCTGCATAGAAAACACTATTCAAAATGCTATCCAGTGGAGCTTTAAATGGCTTTATAAGATTCTATTGATTTTCAAGAACAAAATGATTGTTCTTAATGGCTATTATTTACAGCATTTTAAGCTCAGGTGCAAAAGTGGAGTATGCTGATGTGACCCTCCACACCCCCAAGTGATTGGATGGAGGGAAACTTATAATACTCAGCCAGCAACTCAGAAATAGTTGTAGTCCAGGGCATAGCTCTATGTAAGTCAACAGTTTCAGATACATCATTAGCTGTGTTCATCAATCAATAAAAAACTGCACTGGGTCCTGCTGAAAGTAGGTGAAAATATCCCATGCTGGAAAATCAGATTATAGGTTGGGTGTTTTTTTTTTTTTTTTGGTTTGTTCTTTTTGGGTTTTTTTGGGGGGTGGAGTGGTGGGATGGTTGGGTTTGTGTTTTGTTTGGTTGGTTTTGGGTTCTGGTGGTTTTTTTGTTTGTGGTTTTGTTTTGTTTGGTTTTGTTTTTGGCTTTTGTTTTTTAAGAAAACTGGATAAAATATTTCTTGATTCCATTAGAATTGCCTTTCGTGTCTTCACATCTTTTTTAGAAACTTATATGATACACATCTTAGACAGAAAACGTTGAAGTCCAGTGTTTGATTTAAAAGATACTTGTATCCCATGGACATTTAATTTCAAAAGTGATATTAGGAATTTCTAAACTGACATATTGTTCTGACTTTACCATTTAAAGATTCCTCTTAATCAAATGCATGCATGCAGAGTAGCAAACATGGGAATTTATAGCTGATTAGTTATTTCAGAAAGCATTAAAAGCAAAGCAAGTAAAGCATTTAAAATAGGGAATGTAAAATTCACTAAACCACCCCTCTTGGTCATGTTAAAAATGACAGATTAAGCTACTGGACATTTCAGTCAAGATATCTTGCCTACCAGTGGTAAACCAGTATTTTATCTACAGGTAACAAAACATGACTTGAAGAAAACTACTCAAGAACTTCTACGCTCTTTGGGAGGCATCCAAAAACTAATCTGTGTCATAAGTTTATTGCACCATTATGGAAAACTGAGAATATAACAGGCTAGGTGTGAACTCAGTTTCAGCACTCACTTCTAATCCCCACAAGGCAAAGACTCATTTCACATGACTTATGTGCAAGGGTCAAAGAAACAGCACAAGCTTCTGATACTATGCCTGTAAACAGAAGGGAATGACCGCAGAATCCCAAAGTACTCTTTTGTTTCCACTGAAAAGGAAGCAGTCGAAATCACTGTTACTTACTCTCTGTTGGCAGCACAGGAGGAAGTGTGGTCTTCGGCTTCTTGGTCTTCTTCTCAATAGGCTTTGAGGTCTTTGTGGATGAGGCATCTGCAATCAAAACAAACAACAAAATATAAATCTTACTTAAAAATTGATAACAAAAAGCCCCCTGTCTATTAACGCTATATTGTTTGGGGTCTTTCTGCAAAGTTGGAGGGAATTGTTGTCCTTTGTCTTTTAAGAGAGATTTTGTGCACAGACTTGCTCGAGAATGTCACATTCTGAAAAGAGGAGAGAGAAAAGAGGGAGAAGTCCTCTATGAAAGCAGCAGCACTGAGAACTTGAGAAAGCAACTAGACAAGGCAACATCTAAGGTGATAGGTATATTTTAACTGAACAGAACAGAGTAAAATGTGCACAAAGCTGATTTAGGCAATGCTTGAAAAGGGGAACAAAAGCACATTTGAAGCATCATTTCATCCAAAAGAATCTCTTGCCATGTGATGCTTCTGTTCCATTGTCTGTATGAGCTATATAGATGAACAAATTCTGAAAAGTAGCATTTCCTCTCTATGTTTAAATCTTTCCAAGAAGATTTTATTACACATTTGTTCATTCGAAATAAAAATGGCACAAGGGACGCCACAGGACTTAAGTTTAATGGATTTCATTATTCTCAAGATTGCACAGCTCATATCCAGAAACTACTCAGTACTGCAGGCACCCTGACATCTAAGAGACAATACAAGCTCTCTTCCATCTGTATCCCATATGACATAGATACATACAACTAGAAGGTACTACTTTTTCTACAGTAAGGTTTTCTCAGGTTGAGCATGTCATATAATGCAAATCCTAATGAGCTCCACTTGTTAGATTATTTGATCTTGACATTAATCTTTGGAAGAAAGTTCCCAGATTTGGATTATGATCTCAGCAATAGCTGTATTAATTTATAGCTTTCAAATACTCAGCTTTCAGATAAAAGATAGTATAAATGTCATGTAACCATCTATTTCACAGTCACCTACTTCTAGTTTCCAGAATGTGAAAGTTCATCAAAGTTTTCTAAAAAGTTAACAAGGAAAGACAGACTCTTCTAGATTCCAAAGTAATTCAGAGCAAAAGCTGTGCTAGATCTGAGTTCAGACACTCAGATTCTACAGGTTTGTCCCTGAACTAATTTGACAATGGAAGTCAAACATTAATCTGATGTGAGTCTATGGGATCAACGGGGATATAATATTTATGGTTACTTATTGAGTCTGAAAATCAGGCTCTAAGGTGCTGACATCACACTGTGTAGAAGGAGCAATTTTATTTGTTGTTTTAGATCACAATTCTGACTTAAAAATAACAGTCATCCCCTCTGCAAGTCACAGATATGGGATATCACATGTCATCTCTCCTGAATAGCTGGAGTTCACTGTGGTGCCATTTTTCTCAGCTGTACAAAGCCGCATGCCAGTAAGAATTGGAAAAGACTGATGAGGCAGCTCATATCAAAGTAAGGAATGTGGTCATTCTGGTGTCCAACATTATGTGAGCAGCAATTATACATATGACTAATTCCTTTTCCAGCTACATGAAGACTGACTCTTACTGATGGATTTACAGGATTATATTCGTACCTTGTGTCATGCTACATTAGGAAAACAACAGTTTTCTTTTTTTTAGACTTCCTATCAGATCTGTAACATAGTTGTGAAGGCTTAGTACCCAAGATCTGTGTTATTGGGCTTGTTGTTTACTTTTGTGTTCTTTTCAGTCACAGCAGAAAGTGTCAGAGTATTCATGGATGAGCTCACCAGAAGGTGAGCTGATAAAAAGGGCATTTGATTACTTAAGTAACTTAAAGTCCATGTCAGTTTTAAGTCTGTGCTCTCACCCTAATGACAAAATATTTGGCCAAGGCCAAGAAAACGACAGTGTCATCAGCATGACTGAAGCTGAAAATGGGTACCTCAGTCAGCAAATTATCCATGTTTAAGACTATGACATACAAGTGTGGTTGACTTACTAATTTACTTTTGCTCTGTGCCATACATAGTCCTGAGGAAGACTGGTACCCAGGCTCACACACTAAATTCTTACATGCTCTTAAGGAATGAATACAGATGAGAAACAAATTTTCATGAGTTCAACTTGCTGCTCTACTAACCTTGAACAGTGGGTAGCAGGAGAACATACATTATTCCACAAAACAGCCAAAGCCTTTGGCTCTGTACTGTCTCTCTGCTCATACTCCTTAACAGTAGACATCAAATTATGTATTGATGAAAAGTGCAGAAAGGAAGGGGCAAAGTTCTTTTTTGTGTATGTGTTTCATAAAGGCTGGTATTGGGAAATAAAAGGGGAAAGAAGGAAGTTTTAAGGAACGGCTTTTCCGTATCCAGCAAAGTACTTACCTTCTACCAGCACTTTGCAAGCACATTCAGCTTTTCCTGCTGCATTCTCAGCTATGCATTTGTATTCGCCCCCATCTTCAGGCATAGCCTTCTCAATGGTAAGTGAACAGAGTGTCCCTAATGCAAAGGAAGGAGAGATCAAACAGATGTTACGTTGCAGCTCACAAAAGCCTTAGTGCTACTAAGGAACAAAATGCATCAAATGATCCAATCCTTTACTACAGGTGATATTCACTGCTAGAATTTTTTTTTTTTTTTTTTGTCCTTAAAATTCAGCATCAGAACTGGAACCTTATTAATGCTAAATAACATAAAACCACATTGAAAGATAAATAGAATCTTATTGCTGTTCCCTAGGATACTTAAACTGTCCCCTTAGCCCTAAAGTGGTTAATGGATGAGGACAGAGAAGACCCAGAGCAGAATCTCTGCTGCTTATCCCTGTCTTATAGCAGGGATAAGATGTCCTCACTCAGATGATTTTTTATCAAAAGTGCTACTAGTGTAGGACTACTGGGGCTTCTTTGAAGGGGCCATCTGCAATATTTTGAGTCAGCCTTATCTCTAACGCTCCCATGAGCATCTACATGTGAAAGCAGACTTCACAAGCTTAGTGCCCAAGTTTAAAAATGGCACTGAGAGGCATTTTCTTCTTGCTTGAAATACTTAAAGAAACAAGTGCCAGGTATTGTAAAACATCCATTAAAAAGTTCAATGTATCAGTGACAATCAAATTTGTCACTGCAACAAGTCAATTTCTTTTCTAATAGAACAGCCAAATTTAACTTAATTGGGTTTGCAGAAACAGGATGTGACATAAGCTCTGTAGTTACCAAGGGAAGCTTGGTATGACCCAAGGGAAATACATTTCCTCTTAAAAACTATAACTCTGTGAACCAAAACAGAAGCTGTTCCCAGTAGCTAGGGGATGAGGAAGCAAAATCTAATCCCTTAAGTTTACTTGCATTGCTTAGAATAACAAAGTACTTTTCTCCCCAGGGAGAACCCCAGTTAAAATACCCCAGACTTTTCCCTTCAAAAATATCCCTCACCTACAGTGAGGTTGAAGTGTGGGCTTGCTTTTTCCTTACTGGAAAGCCTCGCCTGTCCCACAGACACAGCCTCAGACACTGTGCACTTCCACCCAGTGCTGTTAAGATTGTCCAGAAATTTTCCACCCTTTACTTGTTTCCACCACACTAATACACTCTACACCCTTCCTCCATTCACTTTTCTCATGGTTTCTCCTAGTTAATGACAAGATTGGACAGATGATCTTTCTTTATACATTTCCTCCATGTCCTGAGACATAAGAAAGCTTCCCAGCATCTCTTACTATTTGCCACATTTCTGTTTATGGTAACTAGAGGCTGCCTTCTGTCTTCCAGAGTGCCTGATCCCAGGCTCCTCATCAAATAAGTCCTTTGTGATGTGGAGATGGCACAGGTGACACTGGTCCTTGAAAAGGACATTGAAAGATCCTTGAAGAGATCATCCCTTTATCGGAAGAACTTCGGGAATTCACTTGCTCTCTTTTTCTCATTGTAAACATGGGTGTTTATTATTCAAGATGTATCTTATAAAAACCATTCCAGAGGTTCCCCAAAAAATTGGTTTGCCAGACACACACAAGGGTAAGAAGAAAATCATTTTTTCCTTCCTCCTTGTCCTCCACAAATTCAAGAAGCCTAAATAATGACTATTCTCCTCCTGAGAAATTATGTGAAACTATCTCAGAAGAGGAGCACTGACCCCCCACTCACATGTGCTGTGCTCAGCCAACCACAGGGTGAAAGGAAAAGCCACATGCCTTCCCTTAGGCAACTCTTCTCCCTGAGTCAGGCTAGAGCCAAAAAAGTCATGAGCTGCTATTCCATTCCAAATGGAGGAGGGACACTAGAAAAATATTCTTGCAGGCATCTAGCAAATATAAATTCACATGTCTCTGCTGTTTAGAGAGACAAATGGAGAGCAAGCCAAAGATAACTTTTGTCTAAGAATTTGGATAAAGCTATGTAAGATGGTTAGGAAAGATCACACATTAGAACCTAAAAATACTATTGCAAAAGAACATAAACTATGCAACAAAGACACATACATATGAAGAAGATTGCTGGCCACCTTACTGCAGGAAAGAGTCTGGCTTGTAAGGATGAATGGATTATTAAAGGACTGGAACAAAGCATTTTAGTTTCTGCTGGAGTTTTCTACCTGCTCAAAAGCTTTTCCTCAGCTCATTAAAGACTAAGGTGACATTAAGGCCATTCATCACCACTCACTGTTCCAGTATTGCCTATACAGCATACTGCAGCAATGTAAGTTAACACCTTATTAGAAACACTTTGTATATGCAAACAGAAACATCCCCCCACCAGTGATAAGTCATTCCCCACAGTTATACTACAGTCTAGAAGCAAACCTAGGGTTTTCTCATGATGATCCTTGACTTGCAGTATGCATTCAGTGCTCTGTTAGTTTTGCTTTTAGTATCTAGTCCTGACCAGGTTGCATGCCAGAGATCTGATCGAAGCCCCATTTGATTATTTCACTGGAATCAGAGTCCTCACAAAATAGTGCCAGTCTTACTCTTTCCAAAAGAATGTTTATATGTGTTGAATTTTAATGAAGTTATTTTGTGAGTAGGATAAAGAAAATCTGTTTTGTTTTATTGGCTGCATAATTTTTCTCCTGACTTCCACACCCCTGTAGCAATAATCTGTATCTTATTTCCCTCCACTTATTCATACTCCCCAGCAACTACACTGGAACAGCACCGAAAAGTAAATGGGGATTGATGGGCTTGTTGCTACTACCCAGTGCAATGGTGGCATTCTGCCCTCAGTGGAGTGAAGGGGAAATGAGGTAACTTGGGTCATTCGCCTTTATTTAGCCACTAGTCTTCATGAAACTGCTGACTGCTAAGACTTGCCATGAAATTGGACAATGGCTTAAAAAGTATGAACCAGGCTGGGTCAGAAGTATAATGGCAGAATGAGGGAGTACATGTCTGTAGAAACCTCATTTTTTTAGAAAGCCAGAAAAAAAACCCAAACCAAACAGGCAAAATGTAATGAGATTTCATAAGGACAGGAAACTCCCCAGTAGGCCTATGTTCTGTGATCTAGACCTACAGGCAATTCCCTGGGCTTGAAAGCCAAATGTCTTTCAATGAAATATTTGGTATTTCCTTTGAAGAACCCCCTCATGACCTGAAAAATCTTATTTTCTCACAATTACAAGAAAGCCCAGATTGGTTACTCAAGTTGGATATTCTGAATCGTGCCCTTCATAAATCCAAGTCAGCTAAAAGAATCTGCTATCCACTTTTCCCCTCATCCCTCTAACTTTTTGTTAGGAACCAGTCCACAGAGAGTCTTTAAAACACTGTCACAAAGTGCAGAATTGGAGTAAAAATGAATACTGGGATCTTAGACATTCAAACTGGTGCAGCTCTAGAAAAGACCTTAACAGCCACAGAAACTGACAGATTACTGAAGGCTCTGGTTTCGATACACAAAACCTTTCCCTTGCATTTTAAGCTATTAAAGGATTTTCTGACTTAGTCAAAAATAGTGCAAGCCAGTTTAAAATATCTCAAGGCTTCTGCATTCTTTCCATGGAACTTTACAGAAAGTCAACTTCAGATATAAAATTAATACACAAACCAACAAAAAGCAGCTCCTAAGTCTAATTCTCTGCACTGTCATCTAGCTGGCCAACCTCCTGACTCCTATCCATGGTACAGACTGACATTCATGTCTTTCTCATCTTTACCCCATGGGATAAAGAAGTAGTATGGAGTGTTCAGGCAATATTAATAAATCCTAAGCTGTGAGGAATTGTGCCTAGGAGCCATAACAAATTTGTTAAGGAACTTGTTGGCCCACAGTATTAATTTTCTAAGAAATCACAAATTGTCTGGAGAAGTGCAAGTATGTGTGAGTGTTACAGTCTTGTTTAAAAATGGTAAGTGGACTGACCTGGAAAATACTGACTATGGTTACAACAACAACAGGCAAACCAGTGAAAAAACTCAGGTGAGTTTCAGAGAAGAAAAAATGTCAAATCCAATTCTTAGCAAGGGTTTTAAGCTGGAAAACAATTTAAGAAACTTACTTTCATTATTCATGAGATTACAGATTTAATTGGCAAATGTATCTGTGTAAATTTTCTTTGTCTTTACTGAAGTCTTTGTGTTATCTCACATTATTATGCTTGTAATTAATGCTATATCAGTATATTAATTACATTTATTCAGAAAGCCTTCAAGCTGCCAAAATAAAGATCTCATGAAGAATCTCACAACAGGAAATCATCACTTGGTATGTTGCTGGTGGATTTCCTCTGTGATCAGACTAGGACCAAAGTTATTTATCATTTTAATCTGTGATGTAGAGGTATTCATAAATTATTTTTTATAAACTTGCAGATGACAGAAACAGTGTTGGAAAAGTTAAAAGACATAAAGAGAGAGAAAAGAGGGCAATTCCCATAAACCATCTCATTTACTTGTTAAGCTGAGTCCTATTCACTCAAAGAAAATTGGGCTTAAGATAGTGAACTGACAAGCATCCATGGGCAGCAAAGGTATGGTCTGTTTTCAGCAGCTTTAAGGGTTTAATACAGAAGTAACAAACATGAGCTTTACTGTCATGAGGTTGAAGGAGGACCAATATCCTCTAGTAAGCACAGCAATAGGAAGGTGACCTCTGTGTCACTGATAGTGATACCAACATATGTTTCTGCTGCCTGATTTCTAAGTAAGATAATAAACCAACAAATGGCAACTGAAGAAGAGATATTAAAAAGAAAAGAAAACAAAACAAGCCCAAGCCTTCAAGGGCTGAGTAAAGCACATTACGGAGAGAAAGTTAGTGAGAGTTTTACTTGTCAAGTTTTGGAGTCTTTAGTTTAGCAGAGAAAGGTAACAAGTGTATGGAAGAAGAAAATAGGTAATTGACATTGGAATTAGACACTGGTTTTTTCATGATTTTAAACTAGAACACTTATAAGAACAATTAGACACTACAAGAAATTACTAGTGATAATAATAAATGTCTCTTTTTCTCTACATTTGAACTTACACTACCTGCATTTCTGGAAGAAGGACAATTTAGACAAAAAATGGCAATAAAGAGGGGAATTTCGTGGCACGTGACAAATATGGAGTTGTGTCAGAACTGATGATCAGACAATCTCTAGCTTTAAACTTTCTGAAGAAGCTTTTTTAAGCTGCAGAATCCACCTGCTTTCAGCAGTTATGTTAATTAAACACCAAACTCTTGATCAAAGTCAATTAGAAAGAAATCAAAAGAGTTACAGCATATCCTCATTAGACTGGCAGACACAGACTTGAAGAACTGACAGGAAGATTTAGGAGTTACATTAAATCACAAGAAAGTTGTTAAGGCATTACTGCTAACAAGATTACCAACTCTTTTTGTTGCCAAGACACTTAGGAAATTAAAAAATGCTGTCTTACACAAAGCAATACAAACTTTGGGCATTTGCTAAGCCACCACCATTGCTACCCGAACCTATAGTAAGAAGTTCCTCTGAAACCTATATAGTCACATGGTATTAAATCTACCCCCCAAAAACCAGCAAGCTGACTTAAAAAAAGGCAGGTTTGCAGTTTCTGACTTCTATTCACTGTCAATTCACCTCAATTCTCCAGTCTGGTAAAGATGAACCCCTTTCACTGTCTCCTAGAACAAATTTTGTAACCATGCAAAATTTTTCTATTGATTTTCTGTCACATAAGAGGACACCAGCAAAGTGCACTGCTATGCTGAGTACTATATAAAAATAAAACAAAATGGTTCCTGCTCTCAAAAAGTTCGTTGTGTGAAAAAGCTTGCTCTACTCAGTCTTTACATGTCTAACTCCACTGTAATGTCTGCTAGTGCCTTCTTAAAAACCCCCAGTAACTTCAAGAAATGAAGTCTATCATATTAAAATTAACTGCCTCTTAACCATACACCATCCAACCTGCCTGTATAAATGCATAATGCTCTAATTTGTGAGTTCCTTCTTTTGTCTTTTTCTGTTACAGTTAATGCTTATTTTGAGATTTCACAGGCAAACCCCACATTAATATCAATCTGAGGAATATAGATAACCACGCTCTCACAAGTGCTTAAAAGAAGAAAAATACAAAATCAAAACATTAATGAACACCTACGAGGTCAGACATGTTCATAAAAGAAAAATGGTGTTAGAGATCACTTTGTCATAAAAATGATACTTTAAGAACAAATCACTCATGCCATCAACTGACAGGATACTATTTGGGGAATTATTAAAAGACTGATGCTTATTATTTCAAAGGGAAATAAACTGTATTAATAGTTGAAATGTAAAATGGAAGGAATGAGACTGATCTTAGCTATGTTGTGATTGCCACATTCAGTATAATGTTCCCAGATTCTGACTTCTAATTGCTTAACCCTGGAACAAAATACTATGTCGCAAGCTCTAGATTAAGTACTAGAATACAGAACAAATACTGCATGAATATGTCTGAAGATTAAGGTCTTTTTTGGAGCAGGAATTAATTTTCTGTTTGCCAAAGACCACACCAATCAGTAATTATTCTGATCCTAGTGTTTGAATTCAGGCTTCTCCGATGGTACTGAAGTGGAGCTAACATCCCTACTTTCTGTTGCACACTAATGTAGTGTTAGCTTCTTCAGACACAGAGGAGAGACGTGCCTAGAGTTGTTTCTAACAGGTAAAGGGCCTTACTGTAAGCTAGGACGAATATGCCAGGGAATGTTAATTTCAGTGAGTGACTACATGAAAGCACTAGTCATTTTGCTTACCCTGTGAACTTGTTACACACAAGTATCCTTTTAAGTCTGCCCCTCCTGGTGAAATATGCCACCTGTTTTATTAGGTAGGCATGTTCCCAAACCAGATTTTATGTATTTACCTTCACAATACATGTGGCACCAGGAGATCAGCAAACTGCTATCTCTTTTTTTTTCTTTCTGGCAATGACAGAGAGGTTGAATTAAATTTCCAAAAGACAAGTACCCAGCATTCTGCAGGTTCATGTGTTGCTTTCATGGAACAGTTTGTGGGCCAGTAGCCCATATTAAGATGGGCTTGTAGTATATGAAGCAGATAGACATGATTCACCCTAGATAGAAGATTTCCCAGTATCCATCTCACTAAGAAAAAGTAAGTCATTGTTCTGTGAGATCTATCTGGAAAATTTTCCTGAAGTGAGAATCAGTGCTCACCACCAAACATCATAGTGGCACAAAAACAGTTGGTGAAATAGCTATCAACAGACCCAGTCTATACACTTCCATAGTGGATTTTGCTGTTCCATAGTGGCCATACCAAAGAAATAAAAGGTGACTTTGCAAGATCTAGGCCTGTTACTGTGAGCTCAGCCTCTTTGCTCTGAATTCCCTTCCTTCCCCACAGAATCAACCTTCTTTCAGCTGAGGATGACTGTAGGGGATTATCTGCAGAGCCCATTAAATACTGCTCTAAGGTTGGCCAAAAGCACTGCTACTGAAGGATGTGACACCTGTGGCATGATGAACCTGTCTTTTCAGTATTTGGTGGTGCAAAAGATGGAATCTGGGATTTTGGCATTGGGCTGCTGAGTACTGCATCTAGTTTTAGTGTTGTTCTCTGTGTTTAAAGCTGCTCCAAATACTTTTTATGAGACTAATCAATACATTTTCTCCACTTAACAACATTTCCTGATATTCATCCTGAATTTGTTATTTCTCAGTTCTAGTCTGTAGCTGTAATTATTCCTTTTCCTTCCTTGGTTACTTCAACTTGAGAGGTGGACCCATGTGAACCTCATGTTGTTCACTGGGGCCAAGTGCAGGGTCCTGCACCTGGGTAGGCGCAATCCCCTGTATCAGTAAAGGCTGGGTGATGAAGGGATTGAGAATACCCGAGGAGAAAGACTTGGGAATACTGGTGGACAAGCAGACAGTGTGTGTTTGCGGCCCAAAAAGCCAGTTGTATCATTGCTGCATCCAAAGAAACATGCCCAGCAGTTCAAGGGAGGCTGATTCTGCCCCTCTGCTCTGATGAGATCCCACCTAGAGTACTGTGTCCACCTCTGGAGTCCTCAGTACATGACAGATATGGACCACAGGAGGGCCACAGAAATTATCAAAGGGCTGGACCACTTCTACGAGGACAAGCTGAGAGAGTTGGGGATTTTCAGCCTCAAGAAGACCCCAAGGAGACCTCATTGTGACCTTTCAGTTCTTAGAAGGGGTCTATAAGAAAGATGGGAAAAGACTTTTTAGTGAGGCCTGTTGTGACAGGACAAGAGTAATGGTTTCAACCCAGAAGTACAGTTTTAAACTAAAAGAGGGAAGACTCAGGCTGGACATGAGGAAAAAAGGCTTTTATAATGAGGGTAGTGAAACACTGGCACAGGTTGTTTAGAGAGATGGTGGCTGTCTGATACCTGGAGACATTCAAGACCAGGCTGGATGTGATTCTGGGCAACCTGATCTGGTTGAAGATGTCTCTGATCATTTTAGGGGAGCTGGACTAGATGGCCTTTGAAGGTCCTTTCCAACCCAAACTATTTTATGATTCTATGAACTATTCATGTATCCCTAATTAAGGGAAAAGAGAAAAATCAATCTCTAAGAAAACTAAAACCTTAGTTAAACGAAGTATAATGCATACCTAGTTAATTACTTAACAGCAGGCATGAAAGCATCTCTCAGTGGGAGAGCAACAACACATTGTTCCTCAAATGCCAAAGCTAGCAGGTATTGCTAGGAAAAGCCTACACTGACCATCATGTAATGCATCCTCTCAGTGTACTAGAGGGGATGTAGTAAGGTTTTTTTTTTTTTTTTTTTTAAGAAAAAAGAAAAGTTCTAATCCTCATTCCATTTCTTTCCATTAAAGGAGAAAAATGTAGTGTTTACTTCCCTGTGTAATAGTTCTTCCTAAGATCCTCTGCAAATACGTGCTAAAGAAAACTTAACTTTGACGTACTGGTAATACTGACCACCTAAGCATGATGCCTAGTGCAATAATGCAAGTATAACTCAAACATAAAGACAGTCTCTTCCCTCCTTGCACAAGCTTTCCTGAAACAGTGGATTCCTTACCCCTTGGTGACTTTCATACTTTACCTCAATGGAAAGCACTGCTAAAGTGTGACATCCTGACAAAATGCCAGCTCTGGGGTCTTATGGCTGTCGCCTAGACCAGACAAACTGGATGGGGTAAGTCACATCCCCTGCTCAGGCAGGTGGTAGAGCATTTATGTACATGAGGATCACTTCACTGTAAACACAAATAAAATGGATTTTCACCTCCAAGTACCATTTTATAAAGTGAATATAAGTTGGGGGATTGTAACAGTCAATTATTCGGATTATTTTCATCAAGAAGACAACTTTTTGCAGCACCACAACACTAAAGCCTCAGGAATTTAGGAGGCTCCATCACAGCTGAGAAGCTTTCATACAGTGATGGTATCTATTTGATGTACTTTGATTGGAGACATGAAACTCGGAGATGCACAATTTCTTTTTAATCTGAGCAGCTTCAAGAAAACCCTTGACATTATGCTTCCAGCTATAAGGCTGATAGAATTGCAGTCTCCCACCTGCCTGATCCTATCAGTCCTTTTTACAAGAATGGCGTTTCCACTGGTCAGTCTCTTCTCATATACATGACAGTTATTACCCCTATTCTATAAATACTCGTATTCTATAAAGTCCTCACTGGTGAATATCATCATATATGCATAAATACATTTTTTTATGCTACTTCAGACACATGCCAGGCACAATACACTGGCTACCAGTTCCTTCTCTCCATTTACTTACTTTGACATCCCCTTAATGCAGTTCTCAGGTACGTTTTTCTTCCACACCCTATCTGAAGGCAGTGTTGTTTCTGACTTCATTCACTTTAAAAGAATACTCATGTTTCAGTGCCTGGAACACTGCACGAGGATTCACTGGTTGTGGTGAACCATTGTGTGCATTCATTTGGTTCTCATTTAATAATACTGAAAATAGTCTAGATTAAATGAAAAAATATTCATAATTAACAGTTCAGACCCCTTTGTCAAGCTATAATTCATACTGTGAACATTAACTTTTCTACTACAACATGCAAGACAGTGTCTTTCTACATATAATGCCCTCAGTGTTTTATGAAACAGATATGAAGCAAAGAAGTTTTTCTATATTATTAGTTACTCTCCCTATTTTTGTCCCAAGGGAAATATGTTTTGTTTAGATACAAAGGTAACTTTCACACAAAACTGGTATAATAGGGTTTGGCTATCCAGAATGTGGAACATGAGGAAATCATTCAATTTGACAACAGTAAGTATTCTTTCTGAGGACTTTTACTAAACTCTGTACTGCTTTGAAATTAGTTAAAATTCATCATGCCAATGGGGTTCAAATATTTCAGTGTCTATAAAGGCAGCAAAAGCAACTGTGGTGAGGGCATTAAACACATTGTAAATCAATTCCCAACTTTGATCTCAATTGTACAACTTCAAGTTGCAGTACTTTCTTTCTATAACTCAATCCCTCTTTGCTTCTGTGTTTGTTACTGCAATAAAAAGCCTGAAATATTAAACATACAGAAGAATTAAATTAGAATTTGTAAACCAGCAGTAACATTATTCTGTTTTCAATGTTCTAAATCCTTGAAGTTCAGCTTAAATAAACATCATGTACCAGCTCCTTAAACAGCATTAGCTATGTAAACAGCATTTAAAAATGCAAGAAGTTCAACTTTATAAAAATTACATCTGCAGGCTGTTAAAGGAGAATCTGCAAGAAATGTCAAACAATACTGTACCTTGTGTACTCCACTGAAATAACAAGAAAGATGCATCTGGAAAGAGCTACTGGCAGGAGACTTAAATAAAGTATTGCATTACCTTTAATGAACCAAATATTATTAATCAAGAGCCAGATATAAGTGTGCCATCCAGCCGGCTTGTAATTCGATTAATTTACCTTCTTGGGAGATGACAATGGACTTCGATGATTTGATGGTTTTGCTGTCGACAGTCCAGGTGACTGCTGCAGGGGGATCAGAGGAAATCCGACATTGTAAGACCAATTTTTCACCATCTACTACTTGAGCATCCTGAAGCTTCTCTGTAAAGGAGGGTGCTGTTCCTTTGCTTGCCGCTGGTTTGCTTGCTGGTGCTTTATTTTCAGCTTTTTGCCCAATTCTGCCATCCACTACTGCGCACCCATGTTCACAGTTTCTGTCATTCTTCTCCTCTTTTTTCACTGCTGGTTTGGCAACAGGGGCTTGAGAATTAGGGGTCGTATTCTGGGCTTCAGAATTGGTGCGGGCATTTGGTGCTGGGGCGTTAGTACTGCCGTTTTCTGCAGGTGGCTTTTTCTTTGAGCCCAGCACAGATCTGAAATCTGTAACTGCTGGTTTAGGAGGTGGCGCCTTCTCTGGCAATGGGGTTTTTGGGGTGCCTTTCTTGGCCAGCACAGAGCGAAAGTCCACCTGCTGAGGAGCATGAACCTTCCTTTCCTCCTCTGACAAGGTCTTGGGTTTGACCTGCCGCTGCAGGTTTGCTCGGAAGTCCATTTGCTCGGCTGGGATTTCTTTCAGTTCCTCCTCAGAAAAGCTTTTGGTGCTGACTTTCTTGCCTAAAATGTCACGGAAATCAAGTTGCTCAGCTTCCTGCTGCCTCAGGCTCTCCTCTGTGTGTTCCCGAGTTTCCACTCGCCTCTTCAGCACACCTCGGACGTCTTCCTGCTCTTCCTCAGCTGTTCTGGTTTCACTGCTGATCTTTTTGAAGCCACTTGTTCTACCGAATGTTAGTTTACCATGATCTCCACCATCTCTTCGCTCTCCAGAGCTGGCTGATTCCCTCCCACTATGATCCAAAAAAGAAAAGAAAGAGAGAGCCAGGAAAGGGGCTGGTTTAAAAATGTCAGAGAACTATCTCAGAGCAGAAACAAAATGTGTTTATAGAAGGGGAGGTTGATTAGAGGAGCACACTCCATTAGTTTATTGCATCAATGATGACTTCAGGAGCCATATAAGGGCACAATGAAAAAAGATCTCTTTACTCTGGCTTGGTACAATGTGCTTAGCCTGTATGATGAAAACAATTTGTTGGGTCACATTTGGGGATTAGGTTGAACAGCAGCCAGCCTGGGTCTGTAAGGGCAGGGAATTAACGGAGCAAAAAATAGAACCCACCCATGCAAGTCCCTGGGAAAAATACTCACTCTCTGAGCATTTCTGCTGTGGAAGCTGAACTCTCCCGCAGCATCAGAGACACCTGGCAGCTGCATTCTCCAACTTGGTTCCTGAAACATTTAAGTAAAATCAGAAAAGCAGAGGTTTCTCCCTCCAAAATTGTAACTTTCCTGAGCTAAGTGATTGTGTTTTGCACTAAAGCAGTTCAAACCCAGTGTGGCATCTTCCTTTCCTATGTCCAGCATTGTGGCGGCTGACTGAATGGATTGTTTCTCTTATATTTGGACCCAAGCTACCTCAATTAGCTTTTACTGTTCTGTTGCTATCTACACTGGGATGAATGTACTCCCTGAACAAAAATCAAAGCAATTTACAGAATGAAACAGCTGCAAACAAACAAACTAAAGGAAAACAAATAAAAAAGCCGGAAAATCAAGGCAGATGAAGGGGCTATTTTACAAAGTTGAATATCTTTCCAGCTCTGCCTACTGTTTATTTATTCAAACCCAAGCTCATAAGTTTTCTAATGTTAAGATATTAAAAGCAGGGTCTCATTTCCTTCCCTCCCCCCTGGCCCAGCCAATCAGCAAAATCCATCTACATGGATTTCTCCAGCCTGTACATGTTTATATTAAAAAACATAAAAGTGTCACCATATATGGTGCTGAGTACTTATTCTTCCTTTTGCAGAGGAATACCACAGATGCCTTCTGGAAAGGGCTCCCATTAAAGAATTCATTTAAAGTGCTCCCTGCACCCCTGCTGATCCCTCCCTCTTGCAGCTATATATCATTCTTCAAGCCCCAAATGTCTTTTCTCCACTTAACACAGGAGATGCCAAAAGCAAAATTTAACTCCCCCAGGGCAGCACTTGTGTAACTGTTGTGACTGCTCCCTTGAACTGCTATTAAAAAAACAGACTTGAACTGATTAGGGACTAGAGATATCTTTTATTAGTGAAAACACTTTCATCCTTCCCAGTTTAAGTATAAACTTGTAAACAGACTAGAAACTCCTGGATGATTTTTCTTTTTCAAACAAAAATAATTTTTGCGACTGAAAACATTTTCTGGACATGAACAAAACACATGTGCATTGCAGGGAGGAAGAAAAGAGAGGCCAGTTTTTCTAGCTGTGTTCTGCTTTCAAAAGTCTGGCTATGTAAGAGCACCTTCAAGTACCCTTTTTCCTGAAATTTTAAACAGACTCAGGAGTTCCTTTCTGTTAGATTGCCATAAACATATTGTCTGACCTTTTTTTTAAATAGTGTGTGGAAATACAGTCCTAGATATGGTCTTGTTTAGGTGAATAAACTATATTTTTACCCATTTGCAACTGGCAATGAAGTCACAGCAGAAAAGATCATTAACACAGATACATCCCTAAGTTATGTCTTTATAAAAGAAACTAGTGCCATCACCTTTTCAGATAAATTTTCTTTGCTTTCTTTTGCTTTAGAAAATGAAACAGTGTGCCTTGTACAAAAATCAAGCCTTTAACACAAAGAAGAAATTGATGGGGTTGACAGAAGTAACTGAATTGCAAAGGGCGGGCCCTGCTGGTAGAAGACCTCTTATTTGACCTTAAGATGATTAACAAAAAGCCAGAGAAATGTTTTCAACACACTATATACAACAAATCTGAATATGTACACTAGAAACTGCCACTGAAAGCAATCCATGAGAACAGCACTGAAAGCCACAACCCTCATTTCCTTCAATCAAAAGACTAGAGAACATCTGAATACCAAAGAGAAACTCTAAATGGCAGGAGAGAATCAGAGAGTTAATGCAGAGTCTTTAACTCAGTCCTGCACTGGAGACCTGCCATTCTTACTTCCTCTTGTGTGTGACCCCCATTTGGAAGCAAGAGATGCAGAAAGAAGGAAAGACAAATGGAAAGGCAAATTTCCGTTTAAGTGGAGAAGAAAGAATTTCACTTCACCTCATACCATCAAATGATGGCAGGGTACCAACTTTGCTGAAAACCTGTTTTCTTCCAACAGTGCATTTGAAGCTGTGCCCTTTTGCCACCATTGAGACTTAGTAATTTTTTTCACACTTCTCAGAAGCTTTTGAGAAAAAACAGACTCACTATCAAACAGATCAAGCACTTTCTCATTCACCAGTGCTACAGGGCTCTTAGCAGGCTCTTGGTTTACCAGAAGATCTTAAAAACAATCCAGAGCTAACAAAGTAGAAGCCATGCATGTTAAAGTATAGACAATTTAGAGCACACATCAAATTAGAAGGCACCACTGCTCAGCATCTGTCATGATCATATGGCAAAAATATTTGCTGACAACAATTGTGCCACCAGTGGGAGAGGTTAAAGTAACAGAGACAGCACTCTCCCAGGAGAGGGATCTAGGGGTACTGAATGTGGTCCTGATCACTATGAAGAATAATAGCATTTCTTCAGGATCCATTTCTGCAATGTATTTCCCTCTGCAAATTCTTCACATATGCAAAGAGCAAATAAGGAAAGCAAAGTAAACCTCTCTAAACTAAGCTACTTTTCACAGGGTTTGGAAAGTAAAGGAGGGGTAAGAAAACAGGAGAGCATTTTGTTCTTTCTATTTTTAAAACCTTGGGAAGCACTTACAAATTATGGCAACAGTGGGACATAGAAGTATCTAAATGGAAAAATTATTCAGAAGTTAGTTTTTTGATCTTATGATTTCTCCTTCAAGTGAATAGCTGAAAACCAGATCACTGGATACAAACCTTGAGTCTGTTTCTAATTCATTATATCCCTGTTCAAAAGTGTAGCTTTCTCAAGGCAAGTACTGCTCCCAGTGAAATCAAGCAAGTTACTGATTTGAGGGAGCAGGGAGAACATAATTTTGTCTCTGGATGCAGTTGCAGAGACTAAAAAGGTAAAGTTAATAGCACTGACCCACCTTGGAGTTCACTAGATGGAAAAAGAGAAACAAGCCAAGAAAAATTAAGAAGGACTGGATGGTTTAGATGCTAAATTCAATCAAGATTAACACTGGAAACTTTGTAAATATTTTTACATTTGCGCAATTTCAGAACCTAGACGAGATACATAAGAGCAGTTAGAAAAAACAGAGCTTTGTAATACCCAAGCACTACTTCAAGTCTTTCATATCTCTGTTGTTTTGAATTTTAGCAATAACAATATTACTTCTGAAACTTGAGGTTCTCCATGTTGGCATTTTATCTACAAAACCACAGACAAAGACAGGTCTTAGTGGCTCTGTTATTGTAGAATAATGATAGAAATTGATAACACCTATGCTTGGTAGCTATGCTGTAACATAGTGTCTGGAATTGTTGACTTTTGCAGGATTGTTCTGTAGAATGCCCATACACCAGACTTATCTTTAGAATGTTAAGGAATAATAATACCCCCACACATACTAAAACCAAACAAAACCCCAGCTGCAAAGCCTGAAGCAATTTTAAAAATAGCTCTCTGTCCTATTGTGGGATTAGTTTTCCCTGGAATGGCTTTTATGTTCAAAATATCTTGAAATACTAGTTTCTTGGCAGAATCTCCCCAAATACTTTCACTGAACCTTAGATGAGACTTACTGTCTTCATGTCCCTAGGAAGCACCCTCTGGAGGAAGAGGTAAAAAAGCACTGTTAATTATAGTGTGGGGCACACGAAAAACTCCTACTGGCCTACCACGTGTGAAACAAGTATTGCAAAGTAAATCATATTTTTTTTTTAAGAATGAATTGAAAAGTGCAAAGCAGCTGATCCTTGGCTATAGCTGGTGCTTCAGTGCATGTAACTGCAAAGACTCAGAATGAGGCTTTGCAACTCTTTTGTGTGTTAGTTAGCAGAACGTACAGAGTCCATGAAGCTTTAACCCCAAAGGATGCAACTAATCTACTGGATCACAGCTTCAGTTGACACAAAGCAGAGCACCTCCACTGGCTTCAAAAGGATGCACTGATTTACCTCACTTAAGGGTTTGGCTAAAAGCTTTTAATACCTGAAAAGCCAAACATTTTCATTTCACAGCACTAAGTGGAAGAATGAAACAGGAAAGAGTCATGGTTATCTTTCCTACAAATAGACAACGTGTTCATAGCACAAAAACAAAGTTTGCAAACTGTATTTTACAGAAAGATGGAACTATATTTACTTTTCCGTGTAAATGTAAACTTACAACTGCTTTTTATATAACCTGAATGACAGTATTCAAAGTACCACTGATTTATAAGATGAATGTTTACCTCAGATTTTAATCAGATTATAAAAATCTTTAAATAAGAATAATTAACACTAACTAAACTTTTATGGAAGATGGAGTGAGGGAGAAGAGAAATACCCAGCATCTGAGAAGACAAAGGTTAGCAAAGCAGATGATTATTTTAAGGAACTACAGGGGGATTTCTGAGGACTTTCATGTTGGCTGTGATGTTATAAAGGTAAAGGCTTTGCTCAATAAACAATGTCTGTCCAGTATTCCCAATTTCTTTGCTTACTTCTTAGTTTATGGTGTACATACTGACTGAAACAATGTGGGAAAGTCATACTGGGATAAAAGGATACTAGTGCTTGCATCACTGGAAGGATGTGAAGGACAGGAGGGATAAAAAGTGTCTGTGGTTTTCTGAGTCAAGAAAGGATTGCTATTTAGCTTTTCAATCCCAATGGTTTCACGGAGATTCTGACTGATTTGTTATCCCTCAACTGCATGGGCTGGAATTTTGCATGCTGCAATCTGTTCAAATTTCAATAGATGAACTACAGTAGCGAGTGAATCTGTTGTTCTTTTTATATTTATGCAGCACCATTTCTTGGGGCCTGAGCAATAACAGCCTCAATGAAACATCAGGATAATTAAAATGAAAGATACAAATGTGGAGGAATCAGAGTTCTGTGTCTGAAACAGAGATCAGAGTAGGCTACAATGATCAGCTTTGTATAATTCACACTTAGTAGTCTGCCATGAAGTAAAAGGCAAAGTAAACACGTATTCTAAATAATGCTGAGGGATGGTAAGACAGAAAGCCAACCAGAAACCATTGATGGATCACACTGGGATCACCCTACACAGACTTGTCAACTCACTCTGATGAAAGGAGATAGAACTAAGAAGAGACAAGTAGATCTTTTGTTAAACCCAAATTTTTAAGATCAGAGTTTTAAATTGTGAACAGCCAACACAAAGGAAAATTGTGGTGGCAGTAGGATAGAATTTAGAGCTCAAGAATAATGCAGAAGAAAATTGGAAAGTATTTAACACTGGTAGGAAACCATGGCCAAACTAAATTAAAGGAGCTGGAGAAAGAATGACTCCCTAAAGGCAGCTATGCAGCATGCTTCTAAAATTAATACATGAAAAGGAGTTGCACATTTATTTCAAAATAAAATGATTATGTTTAAAAATAGCCCACTGTCAACTTTTCTATAAACTCTTCAGTGAATTGACTTGTGGTTTTTCAGTTATTCCATATTTTAAATGGACTTTGTAGGAGTTTTTGACAGAAAGACACTAAATGCAGCTCTCCTCTTCTAAGGTACTGTTAAAACTGTTTCTAAATATATTAACAATTTTACATCAAGTATTCAAGACAACTACAGGCAGTTCAACAGCTATTTAGACAAGACTAGTTGCTGCTGAAAATTATCGAAGCTCTATTACAAGCTTGAAGTTATACAGCTGACATTTGATTCCTTGGGTATTCCTGAGGCAGTTACTTCTCTGTCATACAATACTATAATAAGCAATTGTCTAAAAGCATATGGCTTTCTTTTCTCCCAAAAGTACCTGAAATTTTACAAATGACAGCAGGGTAAAAAGAAGAATCAGTATTCTCCTTGCTCTGAGCGTAATATCTTTACTTATTATGGATTAGAAAAAGTCAACATGATCCTCAGCTATTTCTCCAGTAAAAGGATTACGGAATAACTGAAACAAGCATGTTGTTCTCCAACTACAACTTTACTTCTTCTTACCATCTCCTTCTCCCCTCCCAAATTGTTCTCTGCTAATTTTCTGAAATGATTTCTTTTCCAAGCGTACATTCTGTATGTTCTAGAGTCATGATACTGTCAGACATTGACAAATGTCTTCAGTGATGAATTTGGCCTGGGTAATCACCAGCTACACCTGATCAGTAAGGTTGACTTGCTTAAGTCAGCCACAACAAAGTCCTCCACAAAACCCTCTTGGCTCTCCTTTGTTCTCCCTCTTTGCTACTTCCACCCCTGAAGTTTTGCTGAAATATCTCATTCTCTTTCCATTCAAGTGAACCATTAGCACATCCAGGCACACAAACAGAAGTGTGGAAACATACTATCAAAAGGTAGCAATTCTCACAGTTTGGCCTCCTCTTTTATGTAGAGGCTAGGGACCTTAACAAAATTGAACTGGTGTTTCTAATCCTGCCAGAAGTCCTGAGTGTCAGATATGCCACTGATCCCCAAAAATGCTTTTCTTAGATGCAAGGATGTATGTAGACATGACCTGCACAAATCAGCATTGTGAATGCCGTAGATGACCTGGGCGATTGCAAACAAGCCAAGTGTTCTGAAATAAGTAATTTCACAATTTATTGCAGAGCACAAAGAGTTTAAATCTACTGAGGAGCTTATTTGCAAAGGTTATGGCACACATAGCTCTGCCTACATAGATGTTAGTAATAAGACTTGAAATTCAGCGCAGAAAAACTTCATTATAGGAAATCTTGATACAGTTACATTTTTCTGAAGGATACTTTTCTAACGAAAAGTGAATGCCTCATCTGATTTTAAATACTAAAATATACTGATGCTAGTTTCTGGCTGCCTGTGGTAGTCTATGGAAACATACCTTAGAGCTAGGCATCTACACAGTGACATGTCCATCATTCAGGCAATGCTGACTGGAAAATAAACTATAACTATAAACTTACTGTTTAGAGGCTAAATGGGTAAAATTTATTAAAATACGCCCTCCTTCCTTGGATCAGGAAGACATGAGTAATATGTTTGCAGTCAAGCAAAGGAGAATTCAGTTTTAATTTTTGTCCTAGACTGAAGTATATGAAATTAAACTAACTTGTTTATAGCATGAAAAAAGACAAAACCATAAACCAGGCAAGTGCAAGCAGTGCAGAGTTGCAATGCTAACACTACTTGGCAGTATCTGTCTAAATTGCCTGCCAGACCAGTCCGTCTGGACTAAAAAACTAGCATGTGGAGCAGAGCAGATAATTTTTTTCCAGCGTAACAGATTTAGATGTTCATGATGGTTAAATAAATTCTAAGAAAGTCACAAATATTAGCCAAGTAAGGCAATAAATCTACATGTACATTTACATGATAGCACAAAATGAATGATAACATCAATTTAAAGCTGTACATAGGGGATATGTAATTAAGGCCAATCTTCACCACTGGAGTTGGAGAATGTTGTGGTACTTTCTACAAGGTAAAGAACCAGCAACCAGATTCACCATTGTCCTGGGCTCAGCTGTAACAGTTATTTCTCTCCTTCTTAGCAGCTGGTGCAGTGCTGTGTTTTTGATTTTAGTCTGAGAATAATGCTGATAAAACACCAACGCTTTTAGGTTTTGTTAAGCAATGCTTACTCCGGATCAAGGACTTTTTCCACCTCATGTTGTGCCAATGAGGAGGTGCACAAGAAGCCAGGAGGAAGCAGAGACAGGACACCAGACCTAAACTAGTCAAAGGGGGATTCCATACCACAGCACATCATGCCCAGTATATAAACTGGGGGCAGCTACCCAGAAGGCCCAGACCACCGCTTGGGTCAGGCTGGGTATCAGTTGGTGGGTGGTGAGCAATTGTATTGTGCATCACTTGTGCTCATTTTTTTCTTTTTTCTTTTCCCCTTTTATGTTCTTTTCCCTTGCTATTTCCTTTATCATTATTATTATTGCTGGTAGCAGTAGTGATTTGTGTTATACCTCAGTTACTGAGCTGTTCTTATCTCAGCCCATGGGATTTACACTCTTTCGATTCTCCTCCCCATCCCTCCAGAAGTGGGGGTGGGGGAAATGGGGAGTGAGCCAGTGGCTACATGGT
>JBCJKH010068434.1:0-11540 GCA_039877255.1 Loriculus beryllinus | reverse complement strand
AACAGTCGAAACTAGGAGGAGGTCCAGAAGGGTGTGGTCTGAAGTGCCTAGAGTTTAGTCTGCACCCTTCAAAATGGAGGATTGGCTCTGTAACAGTAAAGGATAGGTGTTACTACTCAACAAGTACCATGCATCATATTAGAAAGGGGATTTATGATCCTGGAGGGCACTATGCTGGGTTTAATCTAGGTCTAGAATTGTCCAAGATTTTAGCATTAACTGTCACAGGGTGTGCCAAGTCTGCAGTGGGTTATTATTTCTGTTGTCAGCCTATGCTGAAATATCTGTGCCTGCACTGGTTTTGTTTACCATCTTTGAAATAAAGTGATGTGTTTACACATTCGCTTGGTTATCACATGAGAAGTAACTTGTGATTATTTTTGGAAAGGCCAGAAAGTGAAATGGGAAACAGACTCTCAGTTATCAAGAAGAGAGTTTGTACAGGAAATTTAATTACATATATTGATGTTATAACTAAAATCAGGAGAGAATTGCTATGGAAATATCATGTGTTGTAAAGTTTGGGTTTGCCTCTTTTTGATGATGAAAACATTTCTGATCACAGAGTTGTTTTATTCTGCATCTTTCTCTTCCCCTTTTCCTAGTTTATGTTTGGTTTGGGAATCAATAAGCTTTGGTGTCAAGTTTTGGACAGGGTAGCAGCAGCCTGCAAAGTTCTTTAATTTTCTGCTTTATGCCTGTATACCACAAAAAGTACAAAAAAATAACAGTAGAGGCTTGCTGACATCTGGCTTGAAAGTGCAATGACAGGCATCGATCATGAAATGAGGGAGACCTTCAAAAGAAAAAAGCCCTCATTGCTGCTCTAAGGAAAGAAGCCTGTGTGTGAAGGGGGCATGAAACTTGCAGACCTACCAGTAGGACTGGAAGTAAGCTAGAATTCTGACTTTATTTCTGGCATATTTGTCTTGGAGAAAACCAGTTTTGCTTGAAATATTTCTGTATATTAACAGTTGCAAAAATTTAGAAAACTGGATGTTATTCAGTGCAGCTGGGTGTCTGGTGAGAAGAGCATGTAGGCCAATTCATATAGGGGTATTTTGTAAGGGTACTGTTCAGCTTGAAACCGTAATTACAATATTTTAAATGGTATAGTTGTTCATTACAGTCTGGTTAATTTCAGTAGTCAAATGTGTAGAAATTTGAGAAAAAAAATTATTTTTTCCTCTTTCTTCTTGTAGGAGTTACTGACATTCTTTCTTCTGATGTGTGCTCTTAAAGTTGTCCAGCCTTACCCTAAAAGCCACAAAGGATGTGGCTTCCAGCACTTCGTAAAGAAGTTAATTACAGTTCTAAGGAAGTTAATTAAGTCTTGATCTTTCACTTTTATTTTATTTTTCTTTTTTGCTTATTTTTTTTTTATTTGGTGTCTTGACATCATTGTTGCTGATAAGAGCTCTGGAAGTCCAAAGGAGTTTGTGCAGGAGTGCAAGAAACAGTAGATAATACGCGAGGAGTTGTATGGTGTTGGTGAGTGAAGGGAAGAACAGGTGAGGTAACCACAAAGATCTGAGAAAATTGAAACAGGAGGTTGTAAGCTGTAGTGGAGACCACCAATTATGTGCTCTGCTGGGAACAATGACATCTGGTTTGCCTGTGCTCTGGCCTCCAAGCCAGCTCTAATCTGGAAGCCACGTAAACACAAGACGGTCAAACTAAACATCTGTGAACCACAGTGTCTTGGCTTCAGCACTGTCCAGAAAGATTTTATCTAGCCCTAGCAGAGTACTTTTTTCTCTTTACGTATACTTTTTTAGTCTTTAGCAGGAGCCTCCAGTATGATTTCATTTGTCTGTTTGTGAGGCAAATCAAGTATATGCTGCTTCTCAGGCCTTGGTTGAGATACTGTATTAGTCTAGAACCAGATGGATGTTGAAGCAGTTATTTTGCATCCAACTACTTTGGAGAACAGGCTGCACAGACAGCTCTCCAAAATTGTCTGTCTAGACAGCTTTTTTTTTTATCGTTTTGCTCCACCTCTAGACTTCTACACATGATCCGTGTCATGATCATGGTGCAAGATAAAAATTAAAGCTTCTCAAAACACAGCAGATCAAGGTCTAACTTGGAGAAACAGTTATGCTGGAGAAGAAATTGCAAGAATATTTTTTGTTGGTTTTATTTGGCTGAAATTTTGAGTAGAAACGAAAGGTAGAGCTTCAGATCTAAATATTTCTGCATAGGGGTTTCCATCTTACAGGATCAGACTAACGAAGCTTGCATACTTAGGTAGAAAACATACTGGCAGTCCTTATCAAGAGATACTTATATTGGATACGTACTTTTTGTTTCCCCAGCACATAAGAACTATTATATCTAAATGATGTTAACTAGATCCTTAATAAAATAGGTACAGAAGTTGCTATCTTTCTTGGTACTTCCCCAGAGGCAAGGAAGGCACAAGTCAATATGTCAGATATGTTGTAGCTGTTTATATAGACTGAATCTTCAGACTGTGATTGATAGGGCTGTTACAGATGTTTTGGCTTAGTGGTGTGGTTAAAATCATGAATGCTGAGAAAGAAAGCTAAGGTTTCTCATACCCATAATGAAAAACTGATACTCTGTCTTGAACTGGTATTCACACAGGCGTATGTAAAAATAATTAAATCAGTCTGCATGCACTCTTGGGTGGGTGGCATGTTTTTTTGTTGCTGCAAGTCAGGGTGTGGGCACTCAAATTGCAAAAGGCATGTTCAAATTCATGCAGGTATTTTTGGTGGTTTTGTGTTCCTCAGTGCTTCAGCTTCTTTAGCTGTAACAGGAGAAGTTGTTGGGAAGCTGCAGTGTGTTGCTGTTCCTTGCACATGAAAAAGTTGTTATCAAATTGCTTCATGTCTGCTTCTGTGAGAACCTGATGTGCTGGTTCTGTTGTGGCTCTGATCTCCCTTTGAGGGTCTCTGAAATGAAACCAGTGTGATGTGTGCAGCAGCTTTTGTCTCATCACAGTAATAATAGCTCTTTGATGGAGAGGTCACTGTATTTGGGCATTTGGTCTTTGTTTGGTATTGAACCTACTGGGCAAACTTGTATGTCATTGTACTGACACAGGATACTGTTTGGTTCTGCCTTGACAGTTAGATAAGCTTACATTTTTGAACACATTTTTCTTGACTAATTTTAACAGCAATTTGGCAGTTGTGAGGAAGTTGATACATAGTTTTTATTTTATATACTTAAGTGATGATTGTGGGAAAAAAATCAAATTAGAATTGAAGTGTCCCATTTTAACTAAAGTTGGGCCTTTAAGTTAGAACTATTCAGGTATGTTCAGCGCTGGGTAATCTCCTTTGAGGTGTGAATTATGGCACTTAATATTTTTGTAGAGAAAACTGGAGTAGGAGATTGGAGCAAGAAGGAGTGAGCTATTTGGGTATTTTGCATTTGAGTGGCTTCTACAAATGTGAGTAAGCAGGCAGGTGCAGTGAAGGCTGGTTTGATCTTTTCATTGTGAGATGAGCTAGGGCTTTCATGTGTTTGCCATTTCAGTAAACAAAAGAAGTTGCTTTCTCCCCACAATATGACCTTATCTCCAAAAAAGTAAAACCTTCCCTCAAATAAACAAGGTGGGTTTTTCTGTTTGTTTGGTTTTGTTTTAACCTGGTCTGTGTCAGGTAATTTGCCAGTTAGTTTAAGTGCTAATCTGAAGGCTGTATAAGAGCTTTATTCAGTTCCATTAGGTCCAACTAAACTTTGTAATACAGGGGCTATTATCCTGCCAGTTGTGAGGAATTTCTGTTTTATGGAGCAGTGCTGACACAAAGACAGCACTGTGCAAGCCATCTCTATAACTGAACACTTTCACACTGCAATTTAAGAGGCGTGCAGTTCAGGAAATTGCTGGCTTCTGCTGGAGCACACTTTTACTGCAAGGAAAATTTTATTCGTCACTCAAGTAATTGGCAGTTTTAATACCTTGTTAGTAATTACCTTATAAACAAAGTAATGCATAAATGCAAGGCTCTGTGACCTGTTTTCTAACTCGCAGTCTTATTTGGCCAGTGGAATTGACACATGGTGGTGGTGTTTGTTGTTGTTTTTTATTAAAGTAATTTGTTTCCATTTATTATAAATACTTTCAGCTAAGAGTTAAAAATATGCAGTGTACCTCTACCAGACAGCCTGAGGAATGAAACATGATACAAGCACAGCGTTGGAGGGGCTGCAAGATCATTTACCCATTCCCACATGTGGTCAGAAGGCCCATTAATCTAACTTCTGGTTCAGTTTTTGAGTCAGGACTTTTTTTGTCTTGAGCAGTAATCCCCCCACCACCCCTAAAATATGTGAGGGTTGTCCATGCTATTCTGTCATTACTATCTGATCCAGAGCTAGTATTTCCAATGAAAGCAAACACCTAGAATCTGCATTCTTGTTGATAGTTTTATTGAATTTGCCTTTCCCTGCAATCTCTAGTAGTTGGGGGAGCTCCTAAATTTTAATAATTCATCATACTAGGCACAAAATGTACCACAGGCAGAATTGACTTGAGCTTCTCGAGGTGACGGGGATCATTTCAGGTTTCATTCATTTAACTGGTCATGATCTGTTTTCCCCTATGTACCATTAGGCCCCAACAACCAACCCTATTAATGCTGGTGATGTGTGTGTATGATTGTGTACATTATGCCACTGGGATGGAAAAACTTGGTAGATTGCTGGGTACAAACATGAAATAAGATCTCTGGAAAAAGTGCCTTTCATTGGAAGTAAAAAAGGGGTGTTCGTTAGAGTAGACTAGGATACCAGTGCCTTTAAACAGTTGCAGAGTTTTTGTTGTGGAATTGGGTGTAAGGCATAAGTAAAATCTGACCAGGCATGAAAACCAGAACCTCTGTAATGATCAGAAATTTAATTTTTTCTGAACTCGTTGGAAGCATCTACATGATGAAATACTGGGTCTAATTGCAGATCTACAGAATGTTTTTCTCAGGGAAGGCACTGTCAGCCGTCTTCTCAAATCTGGCTGTTTTTCTGGAAATTCAGTCTGATTTTCATGCTGTAGGATTTTTCAAAGAAACAAAACACTGTAGCTAGTATGATGTTAATTTAATTAAAATAAAAAATGTTTCTAATAACATTTAATTACAATACTGTGACACACTGTTCAATGCAAATAGTGGGTATTTGTGCTGTTCAGGAATAGATGATCAGAGAGAGTTTTATTCCTTGAAAGCCATGAATTGAAGTAGTTGGATTATAATGCAATTCTTTTCATCTTGTTTGCTGGGATTATGTTTTAAGCAATGTTGGTGAACACATGTATTTAGAACATTCCAATTTGTGATGGCTAGAAATGAATGTTATGTCTAGAGCACATACTTTATTACTTTTCTTTAACTAGAAGCTATTTTCAAGTAGGAGAATTCAGAACTAACTTTCGTCAGTCATGTGTAGTTAACAAGTGTTTACTCTGGAAATGACATTCTTTTGACTACTGTCCTTAAATTTTAGGACCAGCAACAAGATTGCCAGCATCTTGTCTGAACATTTGAAGCCATTTCAGAGTCTAGAAACTTTGGACTTGAGCAACAATAACATACCAGAGCTAAAAATATCATCATTTCCATCGTTACAGCTCAAGTATCTGTAAGTAAAACTTAGTATTACTGTTTTTTCTTTCAGGTTACTTTCAGAAAAACTTGCTGGAAAACTTAGATTGGCAGCAGTTTGTTAAGGTACTAAATCTTCTAATTAGATGCGCATCAAATACTTATTCCTGCTTTCGCCTATTGTTTAACATAAGCTGCTAACTTGAATACATGAGTAGTTGCAACAAGTTGATGAAGCAAATAGATGTGTCTCTTGAGAGAAATAATTGTATAACAAAATGAGCTTAAGTCCCTCATGGTTGAGCTAGTCTTGAGTTGCTTGGAGTTGGGTGGACTTTTTTGAATCTACCTTTAATCCTTATTCAGTAATGGCAATAGCTGTGCCAGAGCTATACTGAGTGAGAATAAAGTAATGGGCTTGCAACTTGTATCTTCTGCCAATAACACACTTCTGCAGAACAGAACAAAATGTTGCTGGTGAAATACTATTTGACCATAGACTGAGCTGTCAAGAGCTCTAATTAATATGATAAATGAAATTCCATTTATGAAGGAGTAGGCAGTGCAAGAGCTTTGTGTTTCACTACTTGGTATTGAGAATTTATTAAATAACTGTAAATTTAACCTTCTAGACATTGTTTCAACAGGTACATTAACAGTAACCGAATAACCTCCATGGAGCCTGGTACCTTTGACAATTTGTCTACTACACTTCAAGTATTGAAACTGAACAGGAACAAAATTTCAGCAATCCCTCAAAAGATGTTTAAACTCTCCCATCTGCAGCACCTGTAAGTGCAACCTACAATTGACTAATTGTTTTCAGGTTTTCCAAAGCACTGGCAGTGCTTGAACTTTAGCCTTTAATTTAACCAGAGGCAGAGTGAGACAGACATAGAAAACATATTACTGCAACCCTTACTAACTGCAGCTTTGTGCTCAACAAAACTAGTCTTATGTATTGGTGAGATGTGAATAGTCTTTGTGTTAAAATCATGTTTGCCTATTAAAAGGGGAAAAAAAAAGCCTGGAAAAGGGATCATAGCAGTATTCCTATAAGAAAGCATTGGAAAAATACTGAGTGAAGTAAACTTAGTTTGCTACAGCAGTTTCATTTATTTTGTGCTTTCATGGTGAAATGAGGGGATTTTTTATTCTTTCACTGTGAAATGAATTAATTTGCTTTCAGGAGGTATGATGAGAAGCAATATGCTTGGGTCAATAGACCTCCGTCAGCTTCACTGATACAATGCTGTCTATAAATGTTTTACCAAATAAATAATAAAGTTATTTAATATGGAATAGGCTGGGGAAGTATTTTTTTTCTTAAGAAAAAAAAACCAAAACAAAACTTAAAGAGCACAGGAAGTTGACAAGAGGATGGGCTAGCGCTGCACTTCATTAAATCCTGAATAGTTATTTCCATATTAGATAGTTGAGAATTGAAGATGATGAACTCTTTTAGGTTAACCTTGGAAGTGAAAGGTCGTAAGAACAGTGAACTGTAACGATCCTGGACACATGGGAACAGTGGCTATGTCTTTTCTGTATACAAATGCAGGAAGAATTTGACTCAAGCCTCAGTAGAGGAGTGTAAGAACAGTCCTGCAAATATCAGAGTTTGTTAGCAATCTTGGTAGACTTTCTGATCTTCAGATTCAACTGAGATTTTGGAAGTTGGTGGTACTCTTGGCTAAAAAAATGTTGAACTCATTCAGGATTCCATCAGTAGGCTGAGGTAGTTATGTTGAGTAGCTAATCTTCAATGAAGGCAGAAAAATTGTGTTATCTCCTGAAAGAATTATTCAAAAGAGGAATGGGGAAAAAATAAAGGCTATTTTTACTGAATGTTTTCCATTGCTTTTACATATTCAAACACAGAAGGGAAGTAGGATTCTCTATTGGTGTTACTAGCTAATGTTTTTATCAGGCCATCAGAGAGGAAAGACGAATTCTTACAAGACAGCTTCTGAAAAATAATTGTGGTATAACTATGTAGAGAGAATTATTTAGGCTTTTACTTCCCCTAGGAAGTAAGTTTTGGAAGGAGAGGATTCAAATTGATAGGGTGCAGATTGATTTAAGATTGATAGAATGCAGATTGATTTAAGACCTTCTTGAAGGGACAGATGATCACCCACTGCTGTATGAGGGCCTTTTCTTAGTATTGTCTAGTCCTTTCTCTTTATACCGTATATCAGTTGTTTCTAATAAATAAACTGTTAATTTAGCAGATGATGGCCAGCCTAAAATTCACGGTTATGAAAAGGTTGACATTGTTCTTTGTGCCTGTGTGAGGTTAGACTTCCCTTTTCATGTGGCTCAAAGTCAGAGAGCTGCTTGGGTTTGGTGCAAGGTTTGGAGTTACAAAGGACTGAAGCCAAGATGTTGTAGAGAGCAGGAAAGTAGAAAATACTGAGTATTACTGTGACTGTGGCTTGTCATTCAGCTAGTTATGCCTTATAACTCCCTTCCAGGATACATACAGGTCCCAACTTCTGGCCTACAAGGGCTGTGTGTGGTGGCTGAAGGGTGAGTGCCAAGAGCACCTGAGAAAGTGGGAAGAAATTGTTTGTGACTAATTGTGGAGAATGAGGGAGGAATGTGTAATGAATGCTTGGCTCCAGATTAAGAAAGAGAAAGATCACCCAAGATACTAAATTTTGCCCAGTTATCACAACTTAAATTACTTAATTTCTTTCTGACTGATTACTTATTGCAACTTCAAGATAACCTTAGCAGCTCTACTGCTGGATAAACACTGGGAAGTTGCTTTCAGTTTTGAATTTGTGAACAGGATTGACCATGATATTCTAAATTTGCAGGGATTCTTTAAATCTGAAAATCAAGGAACTACCAAGGTCCTTGTCCTCAGTATCACAAAGACAGAAGAATGTTAGCATGATTAAACATAATGCACTCCCATAAAATGTTTGATTTTTATTATATCTTGTCTCTATTGTTTGATATGCAAGAAAAGCATTTCAATAAGGTTTGTTTCCCAGAGAGGGAAGAAAGGTTGCTGGTGTGCAGGTAAACTTACTCTGCTGTACCTGTAAATTTTATTGATGCAGGGAGCTGAATCGCAACAAAATTAAAAAAATAGATGGGCTTACTTTCCAAGGACTTCCAGCTTTGAAATCGTTAAAACTGCAGAGAAATGGAGTTACTAGGCTCATGGATGGTGCTTTCTGGGGATTGACCAACATGGAAGTCTTGTAAGTATCAACTTTTTGCTGAGACTTTCTGCTGGCAACATATGAAGTATAATTGTACAAAATTAATAGAATTGCTTGATAAAATTAATGATGTATTTGAATTAAATTGTTCTAGTGTGCTTTGAAAAGCAGAAAGCAGTCATTGGTGAATGTGTAGGACAGCGCTAAACTGCATGCAACTCTAAATATAAATAGAGGCTGCAGCTACCTAGCCAGTATCATGAAGTCATACGAGGACCTGTGGCAAAGCACGCATGCCACGGAGTTTCTGAACATTGTCTTTTACCTGTTTGCATGTGTTTGTGTGTGTTTGTAGGCAGCTGGACCATAATAACCTAACAGAGATAACCAAAGGCTGGCTTTATGGCTTGCTGATGCTGCAGCAACTCCATCTCAGCCAAAATGCCATCAGCAGGATCAGTCCTGATGCCTGGGAATTTTGCCAAAAACTCAGTGAGCTGTGAGTAGCTTTTATTCTATTCCAGTTTTGAAAGCCAGGTACATGCCAAAGCATGAGATTTTTACCAGTGATCTGTGAATTTTTCATAACAGTTTCCAAGGTGACAACAACTTTTTTGTATGTGAGATAGTTATGTTTTGTTAAAAGGAGTTGAAGCCAACCGTGGCTGCTTCATTTCGCTGTAGCAGTTGTACTAAAGCTGCAACACAGTCATTTTCAAATCGGAGAAATTCATTCTGCAGTAATTTGTGAATTGTTGGAAATGATACACCAGCTGTGTGGTCAAAAATGGCATAGTAGGTTTTGTGATACTTATAAGGGAAACAGACTTTATCGCCTGCTGAAAATTCACCTGGGTTGAACTGAGTAATAAGCGCTGCAGCATAAACATTAAAATGTTTGTTGTGTTTGTTTGGTTTTTTTTTTCCTTGAAATTGCAGAGATTTGACGTTCAATCACTTATCAAGGTTAGATGATTCAAGCTTCGTTGGTTTAAGTGTGCTGGTTGGACTGTACATTGGAAACAACAAAGTAAATTACATTGCTGATTGTGCCTTCAGGGGACTTTCCAGTCTACAGACTTTGTAAGTTGACAAACTCAATTTTTAAGGTCAGAAACCTTAAGGAAAAGCCTTGGTGTGTGTAGATTAATTTTTTTTCTCTCCCCCTTCTGTCCTTATGAAATATACCAGGAGTTTTTGTTAACTTTCCTGGTTCAGCATGTGTTTTTCTTACAGTAGGATTTTTTTCTTCGGAATAGTGGGGAGAGTGAGGACTTCCTCTTTCATTAAGACTGTACACAGTGGTGGTGGCAATTATGATAAAAAGTTTCAGTAGCATTATTATGGGAAAGACATGTCTCCATTCGAAGGCAGCAAGCAGTGCTGCTACCCAGAGCTTTAGCGATCTGGATCATCATTGTGTCTTACGTGAATCAACATTTTCTCTCATGGTAGAAATAAGAAGACAAAGCTCAAACCCCCGTATTACTGTGAATGCTAAAGGTTGTCATGACTGGGCAATGCTTTAAGCATTTGAACGTTTTTTGAAATAGCATTTCATGAAGGGGAAGAAAGAAGTAAACTAATCTAAATATATTCTGCTCCATTAAAATTTTCCAGTTGCATACCATAGACCCATCTGTTAGCCAGATAAATTAAATGGTTGCCTTTCTCTGTAGGCTTTGAAAATGGCACTAACGCTTTATTTTCAGGGATTTGCTCAATATTCACACTTTGGGCATGTAGCAAAGATGCCGTTCAGAGGGGTGTATGCTGTAGTTTTGAAGTACACAGAGCGATACAGATCATAAAGAGAGGAAGTCTGACTTGGGAGGTGTCTAGGAATGAAGTGTCAGACTTTTCCTCCTAGATTTTTTTTTTGCCTCTAGCCCTACCCTGTTGATTCTTTGCTGACACACCATTCTCTTCACAAATTTTTAATCTCTTTATGCTTCACAGATAATTAAGCTAGTGTTCCGGATGGTGAAGGTTGCAAAAGTGATTCACGTAGTGTATTCTCTGTTATTATGAGCTTATAAAGGCATGAGTGTATTGTGTTTTAAAGGGGCAGCAGTTCATTGCTTCCCATCCAAAGATGCTAATTCTTTTAAGATATTCCTGTATTTGAATACCCTTGTAGAGGAATGTGGGATTGTGTTCTAATGATTCTTAAGATTGCTGGCTGATCAGGTAAAGCATCTCTTAAAAAACCACACAAAGCAGCATCCTGAGCAAACAAAATATAACCTACCAGAAAGCTGTTTTATTTTTTTTTCTTTTTTTAAAGTAATACATGCTCTTGAAGAAAAACAAACTTTGTTCTTTCAAATAGCTCTTGTGGTTTGATTTTTTTTCTTTTTTTTTTTCCCCTACCACTTTAAACAGGGATCTGAAAAACAATGAAATATCATGGACTATTGAAGATATGAATGGTGCCTTCTCTGGCCTAGATAAACTTAGGAAGCTGTGAGTATTGCTACAATATTTGTATCTCATCATTCCTTTAAAAAATTAGCTTATGTGTGTTTCAGGGCACAAGCCCAACACTTAATGATGTTAAACTTTCCATAGCTGAGATGTTTGAGTTTGTTTTTTTTTTAACTTCCATACTGTTTTGTTCTCAATAAAGTCTTCTTTTTCTATAAAATAAGTTTGATTTGAAAATTCTAGAATTTATCTGAAATATTTTAAATATTATTACTATTTATGGAAACATTGCTCAAAGAATTAGGGTTTTGCCATAATGGGAGCAAATATGCATTATATAGCAAAAGCATAGTGACAGGGA
>JBCJKH010068417.1:0-23773 GCA_039877255.1 Loriculus beryllinus | reverse complement strand
TATAAAATAAGATAACCACATTTCTGTCTTGGCTGCTTTTAGCCACTGATTCCTTGGGCAAGGAATCTGCCTTGGCTATATTAGGGTCATCCTTTTTAAGTGCTAATAATATAAAGTGTTCTTTTATGCTGTTACCCTCACATTTTCAAGTTGTTATTGAAGCATATATTGCTTGAAATTGTATTGCTAATATAATACTTGAACAATGGTAATGATCACATTTTACAGTTTGGTTTGTTTTACATCTTTCTTTCATCCAGCAAATATAGTATTTATATGTTTTTCTTTTATTCTCTGTAAATTCATAAATTAACTAGCTGTAAAGTCATCAATTTGCTAGGAAAAAATAAAAAAAAAAAAGAAAATGTTTTCTTCTTAGTGCAAAAGCCTTAACACACAATATGACTCTAACCAGAGGAAGTTCTGTTGTATGGCCGTAGTTTATATTGTAGAACAAGAGAAAGAGCAAAGCAGTAAAGAAGCCACTTAGAAAATAACATTTGCTCTTCTAGTGGTTTTTACTGTTTTGAAATTACTGTGGCTGAAGGGATAATAATCTGAAATCATCCCAAGTGAAGCTGAGTTTAGTTGAAAGATGGTGACACAGGAATGTAAATTGTAAGTTTCTCCAAGGTCAGCTGAACAGCCTGAAACTTGCATCAATTCTGTTGTGGACCATTTGCCTGCTGGCACTGAATAAGATGCAAAACCACATCTACCCAACTCCAAAGAAGACTTCCAACCTTTTGTCTGTACTAACAGTACAGAGAAGTCATCTAGAAAAAGCTGTGTTTATCCATCACTTAGAACAGATAAACACTTGTTATCCCTCAAACAGAAAGAGGAGCAGTTCCTATGCATAAAATTGCTACATGAGAATTCATTAATTTTCCTGAATTAAAAGAGATTTGAAGACACCATTTTTAAGTCTCTTAAACATCTTGTTAAATTAATATTTGAACCCAACCTCTACCTTTTACATACAGTCTAGGCATAGCACATTCTAAGGTGCTAGGTGACTATGATGGGCAAGTGCAAAAGGCTTTTAGGTTGGGGCCCTGCTATAATATAAATCAGTTAAATGATCACTAAGCAACAGAACAAATAATAGAGATAATGTCAGCATTTCATAACAAGTAGAAGTTGTCAGCAGGAGTTTTTGTCTGAGAATAGTCCAAGTTTCAGTGAAAATTCTAGTAGCTGGAGGAGCCAAAATCAACTTGAGGACAGTTCGACATTGTGGAACTGAATTCTTGGCTAATGAATGGGAGAAGACATAATTGCGTGCTTGTTGTGTTTTGTATGAGAGAATGCATATCCTAAGTATACTCACCAGACAGGATCTTGTAGGTAGGTTAAGTAGGGAAACCTCCATTTTGTAAATCATGTTGGATCTTACGTGTAGTAAGGACACAAACTGGCAACTGATGTTTGTGACATAGGTGGTTTTGACAGTCTAACACAAGAAATGGAAGAGGCATACAGAAAAAAACCATAAGTCCTCTGGGTTAAATTGGTGATAACCACATTTTAAAGTATGCCTTTTATGCTCTGTGCTACACCTTGAAAACATTCTGAATCTATTTAGGATAAGAGACAGATATACATCATCACTCTGTGCAGCCTTACTTCTTTGGGAGAAGAAATTATAGTGCAATTCGTAAGATCCCCTGTTCTGGAGAATGAGAATGACTGAGATGCCTTGTCCTGCAATTCAAACCTGGCATCTAACATACCCGGGAAATAGGCCTAGATTTGGGTGGATGTGTGGGAGGGTGGTGTTTTGGTTTGGTTTTGTTTGTTTGTTTTGATTTTTTTTTTTTTCGGTGGAGGGGTGGGGGAGGTTGTTGATTGGTTAGGGTTTTTGTTGGGGTTTGGGTTTTTTTTTTTCCTGTGGTTTTATTTCTCAAATGTGCACTGGCATCCCACAGAGGAAGACAAACTAGCCTCATCTCTTGTAGATGAAATAAGGGAAGAGATTATATATAGTCCCTTTCATTATAACAATAGATCTATTTTTAAAAAAAATATTGAAGCACAGCAAACAAAAAATACAGATCTGTGCCACCATTTAGTATAAGAACCTATTTGCTTAAAAGCACCTAAAACTGAAATAAAAAAACTACCTAAATTACTACAGGAATACAAATGATTTCATTTATTTTTCCAACATCATGCAAGGACTTTAGGAAAGTCACATTAGTATCTCTCTTAATACCTTGGCATAGCATTCTTGTTTAATATCAAAGACTTAACTGGTTATTATTCAGTAGAAAGAAGCCAAAATGAATAAATTTCTCCATGTTGTGGACAATAGTTCATGTATTTTATTTAAAATCAACTTTAAAACTACATTCACATTTTTATAACATTCTGAAAGAGATAATTAATTAATAGCTATGGTTCTCCACTTCCCAGAAAACTACAACACAGAGCTCATGTACTTTCCTTTGCATAAATGACATACAAGGTTTCTTCTGTATTAGTAAGCTGAGCAATAGCAGATCCTGTTCCCTGGTCCTGAGGTCACACATCCAGACATGATATGACATCCAGACATCAGTAATATTAAAATATCTTGCCCTATAAAACCAGACTACAGACTTTATACTGGAAAAAAGTAAATATTACTATGATGTAAGGAGGTAAGTGCAGACAGCACACTTGCTTTAGTGAAAATCTATGATCCTCACCATTTTTGTAATGAGATTTCAGATTCAATTTTTCTAGTTTTTGCTGGAGTAGCCAAGCAGAGGTATAAGCAATAACAGCAATAAACTCAGCTCTTGTTGCATGTCTGGATAAGAATAATTATCTCTCCTTTTGTGCTTACCCTAGTCCTTCAAACCAAGATGGCAACAAAAACCCTTATGCTTCCATTAGTTTTTCACTCTATAGCTGGAATCCAGTAATGCATTCCTCATTTCCTTACACATCCTGTCATAGTGTACTCCTCTCCCTTTCCCCTGCTTCCTGCTTTAGCCAGCATCTCAATCTGTTCTCATTACATCTTGTGTTATACTTCACTGTGGCTTGACATTGTTGTATAGATTCAAGGCCACAGAGCAGTTGAGAGAAGTGAAAAGGGTCCTGCAGGACATTCTGGGAATGAAGATCAGAAAATCTGGACCTGCTTGTGCATAAACCAGTATTTGCCACTGATCTGCACATCAGCCTTAACTGTTTGGATAGTGACAGGTATTTAGGTAGTTTTCTTAAAATAGTGGCTATTGGAGTTGTGATATTTAGAGGAAAGCTATGAGAAAAAAGTCAGGAAATGGAAAATACAGGTATAATTTAAATGGTAGAAATACATTTGAGTTTTTTTAAGAAAAAACAAGTGAGCAACAATCCACAAACAACAAACCAAGATGTAATCCAGGGATTAAATAGCCTGCCCAGTGACAAAATACTTTTGCTTATTCAGGTCTCTTTCTAGGTTTAAAATAAAAAGGTGCAACTCTGCTGTAAAATGACTAACTTCATAGTAATACCAAATGTACAAAAATGCTAATCACTATGCTATATGTATAAAATGCTACATCGCTATTACGTATATATATATTGTACAGTGTCTGAGTTATAGGTAGTGGCAGTATGGAATATGACAACATGAACCAAGGTGCTTTGAAGTGCTTATTTTATTTATTAGGCTTCATATATATGTATATATATCCTGAAGGGTAGAGATGAGGTGAAGTGATATCTATATAGATAAAAGAGCTGTCTGCTCTAAGCTGCTACCAAACATAAATCTACAGATAGCTTACTGATGGCTTTTCCCACTTTGCTTCCAATAATGTTTCCTTGAAATCTTGCCAGATTTAAGTTTTGGTAAGTGAGAGTTCTGAATTATTTTCTGTCGTTCATTATTTAATGTTTTCGTGTAGCTTCAGCTGTATGCTTTTAACAGTGGAGTGAGAAAATGTATGGTACTTTCCCAAAAGAGACCAGATCTCACACTGAAACAAAAAAATATGCACACTTAAAGTGTGAATAGAATTATTTATAGGAAATTCCTATGTAGTCCAGGTATGGGGGCGTTTTGAGAAGTCAGGAAGGCTGAATGGGAAGAGAACCATGGGAAAAGGAATGAATCTGTTGCAAACTAAATGACTGACAACATGGGCTGCAATATTGAGAGGCAGAGAGAATTCTAAGATTTTCTTGATATGAGATATGTGATGATACACTTCTCCACATTGGTAGGCTATTAAAAATGTGCCCAGAAGTAGGAGGATGAGCTTTTTTGTTTGAAGTAGTAGAGTAGCTACTACAGGCTATTTTTTCAGAGGTATGAATTACCCAGGAAAGCAGATCGTTGTGGTATTTAATTTGACATACAGTTACATACTCAACATGCTAGAGGGAAGGGATGCCATCAAGAGGGATGTTGACAGGCTTGAAAAGTGGGCCAGTGCAGACCCCATGAAGTTCATCTAGGTCAAGTGGAATGTCCTGCACCTGGGTCAGGGCAAAGCACAACTACAGGCTGAGCAGAGATTGACCTGTGTGAACAACCCTGCAGCTATATCAAAAGAAGCCTGTCCAGCAGGTCAAGGGAAGGGATACTTCCCCTCTACCCCTTTGTGAGATGCTACCTCGAGTACTACACTCACTTCTGGGGCCCCCAGTACAAGAATGTGAACCTGTTGGAGCCGAAAGAATTTGATGTTCTGTTAAAATAGGAACTACTCTGGTAGATTGGTAAAGTTTTATTTGTAATTCTTTCTGTAAATAGGCATATGTTTAGCAGTCTTCAGATCGAATACAAGCAGTATGCATACACATACATATGTGTATTTTAATATCTGTTAGTGTGTGTAGCAGGATAAATGACATGATCGCTAGTGATAGCACTGGCTGTAAGTTTCAGTACTAGAAAACTACTAATTATAACCATCTGCTATACTGTACTTTATGCATTGGTCTGCATTCAGGTAACTGAAACAGATAAACGGAAATGAAGTTTAATTTCTCAAACAGAAATTCTGTTATTCATTAATTACTCTCCATCTGTTGCTACATATCCAAAGCTTGAAGTATCTGAATTATGTTGCTTATCCTGGGAATTTTATTAGATCTCTATTATTTTCATACTTTAATATATGTCTGGTATAACTTTGCTGTAGTAGCTGTGAATGAGAAAATTGCCTGATTTTTGAATGATAGTAATTCATGAGGTGATACACTTGAGAATTAATAGTGATGCAGTTTTCTGTTAGGACACTGTTGGTAGGATTCCCAGACAGCTTGGGATGCTAACTATCTTGGTAAATTGAGCTATCTGTGAGGATAATTTGCTACAATTCTGGTTTTCCAAGATCTTGATATTTCACATATATTTTCCTTCATATTGCATTTGGGCAATATGTTTTCACATATAATACCTTTAAGGTAGAATAATTCCATCACAGAGCATAAGTTATTACCTATTTTGACCAAGACAGTTCCATCCTTTTCAATATGAATTCAGTAGTAGTCTGAGATTCTTTTTTTTTTCATAATGGTGCTTCATCCAAAATAAAAAGTTGGTTTTTTAAAGGTGTTGTGTTAGAATATAGAAATTTGGCAAAAAAAACCAACAAAAAAACAAAACCCCTTCCATTCCAGCCAGTCCTCACGAGGTCAGAGGGGCTGAGTGCACCTAGGTTTAATTTCTAATTATAATCATTTCAACACTTTTAAGTCCAGTCACAGGCAAGAAGAGCTTTCACGGTTACAGAGTCATGCATAGTGCATTTTATTGAAGCAAAGGAAATACAAATTCAGAATTTCCATTGGTAAATTCACTTGTTGCATTAGTGCTAAAATCCAAAACTAGCCAGCGATTACCTGAGTTCATATAGAAAAATAACCAATTGGTACTTCACTGAGCTCAGTTTCCACCCTGGATATCATCCAACTTAGTCGGAGGTACAGACTTTCTTGCTTTGAGGAGGAGAAAAGAGCAAGCCCATCTATTTGTCCGCAGAGTGAGGCCTTACTCTCATCTGCCACAAAGGAGTTCAAATGCGAAATTTAATTTTAGTGAGAGGTGGAGATTAGACTGTAGTCAAATTATGTGTTGCTGCCATCGTAGATTGGGGGTGGATGGAGGACAGTGACATTCTCATTTTGGTGTGTATTTTAAATGAGGGATAATGATAATATCAATTACCTTTAGTCAGGCTGCTCAAGGGCTGTGGTTCTTGCATAAGGGTGGAACAGAAATACTGAACGTTAACATTGCTACCTCATTCGTCTTGCCAGAACAGTCATTAAGGCCCATCCGACTTCTGCAAATAGCCGAAGCACCACCATCAGCAGCCCATCACCCTGTCAGGGCTTCGCCATTAGTCCCTTCATCGCATACCTCGTGGTTCTAGGGAAAGAAAATTTACTTTCAGCATGATATTCAGCCATAATGTCCAGTGACAACAAGAACCAGAACCTTCTAGTGTGATTTATCACGCCCTTTCTCTCATACTTCAGAAAGTATTTCTAACTATCTCATTACTGTTATGTATAGCATGGAATCTTTAGAGTGGAAGTAAGAGTGCAACAAGTGGCTTTAATTCAGAAAAGCGTTTTGGCATTCATAAATTTTTTATATACAAGGATCTTAATTTAATCTAACAGTCACTTGAGGTTCCTTCAGGCTTTGCTGACTCTTTTTAAGTGTCTGCTAAACTAAATTTTAGGAAAAAATAGGTATAAAAACCCCCATACAATCAACAGTTTTCAAACATACATGTCATTTTCATTGCCTGATGAACTTCATCATACAGACTGCTTGAATAAAGAGAGTTGCCAACTCCGTCAGGCCTGGAAAGGTCACCAGCATTGTGATACCGAGCTTCTGGTATTGTGATACCACCTTCCTGGATCAAGCTGGGCAGCCAGGGAAGTGGCTTTACTTTGTTCTGACCTTGATCCTATTGACAGCAGAAGCAGGCTCAACTTGTATGGTCAGAACAATCAGTCTGGCTTCTTGTCCTGCTCCAGCTGCATGATCAAGCGGTCTAGTCATTTTCCAGCTGCCTTATCAGCCTTTCAAAATAAAGAATTTTATCAAAATGGAACTACTTTATACTCATCTGAAGAAAACACGTATCACTATCATAATCTGGGTTGTTGTCTGGTTTGTTGTAATATTTTATTATTTTATTTAATCTCCTCACCACTGCTGGCCTTCTGGAGCTGTTCAAGTCTGAAAAATTCTTTGTTTCACTCACAACATGGATGTGTTTCTTTTTCCTTCAGGAGTTCCATTAAAAAGAACCTCAAACAAAGTTTTTCAACCAAAAAGGGCAAGGCTTTGTTCAAAAGCCACTGATACAGTGAATATTTTGAATAAGAAACAGCGTAAATTGCAGATAGAGGCTAGAAATGAAAACGATTTATAAGCAGCTCTGCACCTTCTTATTCTTGTCCACCACTAGGAGTTCTTCTCCTCTAAGCTTGGTTTCCAGTCTTCAGCAACTTTTAAAATTATAATACTATCTACATGATCTTTCTTTGGCCCATTTGTGGCCTATAAGGACTGCCTGCTACCCAGTATTCTCATCAGGTTTTCAGTCTCTATAAAATTAAGATCTCCACCCCATCACTGTGATTCTTTTAGTTCATGTTATTTTGCAAAATCTTACAGCCCCTGGGACTTTCTCTGTCTTAAGTATATCTTGTTGCTTCTCAGAAGGAATGTTCTTTCTGTCTTCTCAGAAATAATAAAGTCATTCTTAACACTTCTTATAACACATGCACACCTAAAATCAGAAGGAAAAAAAATACCATAGGTCACAATGATTCAAAGCATAGATTCATCTAAGATATTTTCAGCCTCTGTGTCTCGTGTTTTGCACAGTTGACCAAAAGAGATTTCAAGAAATAGATGTATATTTTTGATGAAATTACCCTAAAATTATTTTATTTAGATTTTAACATAGTTTCAGTTGCTGTCATGTTTAATGCAGAGTTTTGGTTAGGTTTTTGGTTTGGGTGTGGTTTTTTTTCATTTGAAGGAAAATTTTTCTTAAGATAGTAGTGAAATGTTTAATTCAAAAGGCATCAGCCTGTTTAACCCAGGACTACCTATATTAATCCAGATTAATATTATTTTATTACTGTTGCTATTTTTTTGAGAGACAACCCTACTCCTTAGCTTGAACCTCCTCACTCTTGCTCAAAAATCAATAGAAAAAAATTTAATGGGTTCAACCTGAACCATTTTTTCATGAAGTTTTAGATTGACCATGAAATAATTGTTCACTGATCAACATGAAATAATTTTTCCAGTATTATTTAAGATCCAAAGAGTAAATATTATAGGGAAATTCATAACATTTTGCCAAAATAGATTCTCCTAGTGCTTGGTTATTTGTTTGGTTTTTTTTTTTTTTTTTTTCCTTCTTTTTTTTGCTTATTAAGGACAGCAGGTAGAGGTATTGCTTGGAACTAGGGTTGACATAATCAAAAATTCCCTTTGATGCTAATGGTGAGGCCTATTGATGGTGTTATCTTCAGGTTTAAAACACCTAAGTATCCTGGAGATACAGACTTAAATCTCAGTAGGACTGAATCAATCTTTAACCTTCAAAGGCAGATAGATCAATTGCTCTTATGTGATGTTTGGTTTAGACCTTTGAAATGACAGATCTTGCTGCTCTGTTTGGAGAGTAAAGTTGTAGCTGCTTTATCCTTGAAGGAAAGATGCTGCCTCTGTGAAGACAGTCAACAGACTTCCCAGAATTATGTAGTATTGGGACACAAAGGTTTGTAAAATACTTTGGAATGTAAGACCCTCGGTAAAATATAAATTATTATTTCTGTATATTTATATAAACTTCCGAATTAACTCATACCCTAGAACATAGATATAATAAAATAAACATATTTGGTATTTTAACAGGGTTTTTTTCAGACAATATTGTTAATGATATTTATTCATCTAACAGTGATCAACTAATCAGGGAGAAATGAAACTCAGAATGATTTGTGAAGTAGAAAAATACTTCAATACAGAAAATTTTGAACTGCCAAAGATATGTACCAGCCTGCATTCTGACAGGTGATACATTGCAGGCTGTGAGCAGAAATACTATTTTAAAATTATAGTAGTGTTTTCATATAACAAAATAAAAACATTTGCAAATCTAAATGAATGACTGAGTATTGTATAAATCCCTGAATTTTAATAGTTCCAGGTCTCTATGAATATGGAATTTGTTGGAATTTTTTCTTCTTTGGATCCCTTTGTCACATGAACTTAAACAGAAGAATTTTAAAAAGTCTTCATTTTTACAAGCTGTCAGTTTAAAACCAGATGTTTTGAGGAAGGAAAATATGTAACTTCTTCAGACTAAAAACTTGAAATAGCGTATTAATTTTATAAACTTTACATATGGAGTAAAGGTTTTATCAAGATTAACTATCTGTCTAACAAGCTTCCACACAGATTATGTTTCGCTATTATATATTTTCCTACTACTAATATAAATTCTTTGCATCTACTATCAAATTAAAATATTTAAGCAATGAAAGGATTCTTCTGATACAACAAATTGAAAACATTTGGAATTAATTGTTACTTCTTATCAGCAGGATTGCTGTCTAGTCTCTCAAGCACACAATCTCCAGCACAATACCACCTGATGCTGTCATTAAATCCTCAGCGTCAGGTCTCCTTAGCAACAGAAAAGCTCTCCCTGCTTCACTGTCTGCGTCTGAAATCCAGAACAAAACCAGTTAATTGTCTGCTTGTTTTCTGCGTTTTGTTTTTTTGTTTTTTTTTTTTGGTTTTTTTTTTTCAAATATAATCTGAGACCTTCTGTATCTGGAAAGAAGTGGTAAGTAGCAGTTAAAGTTTGTGATTATTAGACTATAGGGCTATATTTTAGTTGCTGATGTACACGCACACCAGATGGTGGCCTGCTGTATTCATCAGCAGATTAGAAAGATAAAGTTTAGGCTATATGTAGGCCTATGTACTTCTGAGTTTACTTTGTAAATCATAAGAGGTTACAGGGCTTTTAGTGCTTATTTAAGACAGCAAATATTAAAAAGCTATATTTTCATTTGATTATATATTTGACAGGATGAACATTTTCCCAAGGTGTTTAAACTTAATTTTGATATTACTGTTTTCATACTAAGCTGACAATAGCAAGCAGTATGCAAACTATATAGAATGTACCTGGTTTAGAAGTTGCTGTTCACAGAATAGACAACTGTATTTGACTTAAAATATATGATGATAATTAAAAACTATGTCCAGATCTCACATACTATTTTAATACAGGAAAACTGCAAAATGTTTCTGAAAGTGATTTAGTGACTAAGTGTTTGTACTTACTAACATAGCCTAAACTAAAGCTTTTCTCTGTTCACTAAAACCAGAGAAAGCATATTCTGATTTTTATTTTATTTTTTTTTTTTCATTTCTAAGACAAACACATTCTAACCCACTCAGCTAGCATGGAGAGCTCCCGGATCAGTGGAGTTTTGAATTTCATTTTAATAAATACCCATTCTTTCTCATTATATTTTTATGATCCAATCTCATAATTGGTAACATGCATGATGTTTTTAAGGAATTTTACTTAGATACAGGAACATTTTATTTAAGCAATATTTGTACAAGGTGTAGTTGATACATTTGTTGAAACACCTTTGTAAGTAAGCCTGAATTACTGTCATTTCTTGGTGTACAAAGTTTGGCTAAGTTAACCATGAAAGCTATGGCATAGTTTGAATAAAGCAGTTGTGACTGTGTCTTTATTAATGAAATGAAATGAAGAGATGTGCTTTTATACTTCTGGAGATGGTGATTAGTATGAAGTCTTTAAGCAATTTCATTAAAATACGACATTCATCTAATTTAGGTCTAAACCGCTTTTCTGAAGTAACCGGGACAATGATAGTCGTTGTCCAAAGGCCTTTTCAAAGTATCAGCAGTGATATCTGGCCATCATTAAAGAACGGTATGTTATGAGAAAGAGATAATAATGTGAAAGACATATAAATATTTACTGAAAATATATTAGAAACAGCATATAAACATGACGTATTTGAAATGCTTTAAACATAGCAAAACACGTACACCTTGTTTATACATGGTTGTATTTCAGGTTCATAATATTGCACAACAAAAGTATCACTTGCTTTTTACACATTTGTAGTTAGGTTAACTTAAAGACAAGGAATTAAATAAGGAAGAGCTGCACACCAGAGGAGATTGTACATTTCCAATGTCTAGTCAATACATTTTCCAACAAGAAAAGGCAGAGGAAATCGGCAGCCCTTTGACTAGACTGTATTATGCTGTGAACTGATTTAAGGATGAGCAAGAAGTGAAAAACCACACTTGTCAAACCTTTGGTACAGATTTCTCTTTTGAAATATATGAGGATAGTAGTGGAGCAGCTTCAAAATCCCTACGCATCTTGACCACACATAAAGCATTGCAAACAGCACACAGTACTAAGTACCTCAACTAGTAAAAATCCCTGCATGTCCTCACAGTGCTGGGCAGCACCCTGGACCCACCAGTTTAAACATTATCAGCTGTAGAACTCAGGCCACACTTCCACTGAATTTTAAGAAATTTCTTAATCAATGCTTGCTTTTAAAGTTAAGTTTTTATTCTTCAAAATTGAGTTGGTAGTTTTCTACGATACCAGTGATGTTTCAATAAAGTAATCAATGTTTTGATAATAACATTTGGAGGTACTTTGGTAATGTAATTACTTGACATACATAAAAAGATCATTTTACTGTAAACACAAAGCAGCCAATCCTGTTCAAAAAAGTGTTTCTTGAGGAACAGTATTGTTCAGGGGAACACAGTTGAGTATTTAAGGCTAAATGGAGGCAGAATTTATTTGTTTAGTCATTAGTAAACTGATTGGTCTGGAGAACTAAAAATCGGAGTTTATCTGTATTACAGGCAAGTATTTTATCTGAAAAATGTGTACAAATTTTAACAAATCATGAACGTATTTGCCAAATTTGGGATCAGTGTTATACGCATGTATGTTGCAGAAGGTGTGTGGACTTTTGCACACAGACTCATCCATGTTTTCCTCCAGTTCTTATTCTTTGTATGCATTCCAAAATAGTATCAGCAAGCTTTTACATGAGTAGGGATAAAGTAATGTAGGCTTTAATATCTACCTTTTTTTTGGAAGAACCTCCCACTGTGAAACTGCTATGTAATGAATGTTAAAAATACGATCTTTGGCAAACATGAATTTAAACAGTTTGTGTTCCCAACACCATTTGGGAGAGCTGGTTTTCTTTCTGTTGTCATACACTGTCCTGGTTTGTGGTTTCTGGGTTGTCAGGTTGCTTTCGTAAACGTTTGGTAGATGGAAGATTTGTAAGAAATAAGGTCTGTTGTAGAGCGGACATGCTGACAAGACTGTGATAGATGCAGGAGCATGATAATTTCATGTCCATCCATTCTCTTGTGCCGGTCAAATTAGTCACATTTGAGCCCCGAATTCCTGAGACTCATTTAGCTAAGGAGAGTTGATAGAGAAAGAAAAATAATGTAACTGGTTTCACCAGTCAGAACCATTTCTCTGGGAAGGATCATTATGATGAAGTAAAGTATAAAATAACATCATTTTCTATGCTAAGTTGCAAGCCTCTAGTTAGTTTGTATAAACCCCAGCTTTTTATAAAGTTAACAAATCAAATGGACAGATGATCAATGTCAAATACCCTGAAAAACTGCCTGTGCAAATGGAATGCCAGATTAGATGATAATCTGTCACTCAATGTGTTGATGACTATGTGTATAGTGCTAAGCATGCCTTGGACAAGAGTTGTAGTAAAAAGTCACCTTCATCCTAAAATATATTTAATGTAAATTTCATACTAAAGTGTGAAAGATTTTTTAAGGTTAATAAAGATTTCCAAAGTACATGATGAAGAAGCTGTTACTAGCTATAAATATATCTTGCACGTTGATTTCCTGGATCAGTCCAATTATTGCAGCAGTTATAAATCATAATAATTATTTACTAAATCTAAAGAGACAAAGATTATTTTTTCCTATAAATGGTATTCATTGATGAAGACTGAAAAATATCTTGTCATACTGTGCATTGTCAAGTTGCTGCTGTGTCTGTGGGTCCTTTCTGGTCCTCCAACCTGTTACTAGCTTTTCTGATTTTGGATGACTCCCAGACAGTGTGTTCCTTTGGAAGACAATAGCTGCCATTATATTGTGCATCAGTACTGCAAAAATGAACAAGATAAATATTCTATGAAGCATGAAAGCAGTGGTTAGGTAAAGCTGCTCACATAAATAAGTGGTTGAAAGGAAGGCACTCAGTGGCCTTTTTTTTTTTTCATTAGATGCTTATAGTCTTTGTTTTCTTTTTATCTTCAAGGATCTCTAGTTGTTCAACACTAGGTGCTTCACAGGTTGAGTGGATGCTAACAGCATGTAAATAGGTCACTGATGGGGTACACACACCCTTCTTCAGTGGGTGCACAAAGCACTGTTCTATAAAGAAATGGAAATGAGAGTTATGTAGCTCAACCTTCATAGGGAGAGGGAATTTAAAATGTCTGAAAGATTTCAATGTGACAAAAGAAAGGAACGATATTAGGTTCTTCCAGGATAGGTAGTAATCTTGAAACTGTGGAGCTGTTTATCTTCTTCAGTAGTCAAGAGATTAACATGGATTTCTGTGGGAGTCTCCTGCTTCTTACTAGGCTTAAACTACTTCTTACACTTCTGGAGAGCCTTAGCCTGTAATATATATGGTTATACTTTTCTCTACTTGCTCACTGAATTGTTATGTATATTATACAGTTTGGGTTAACTTCAGTGAAATACTGAGAAAAAATCAAATTGTGGTATTTAAAGAATTTTATAAGGATGCAGAACATTTAGAAAATACCTGAGCTAATTAGGCTTAAAGGTTAATGCCACCTTCATGAAGCAGAAATTATATATTCTCTTTTGAGGTAGCCACAATTTAGGGTTTGTCTCAGGGAGAAAAAAAGCCCAGTTTTGTTTCCATTTGTTTCCATTAGTGAAAGAAAACTGAATAAATGATGATTGGTTTTTTTTGGTTTTTTTTTTCATCAATCCAAACTGATTTTTCTACTCCTTCCATACATATGTTAAGCTGTTGGACCAATGATCCTCAAGTCCTGTTTAGCGACATACAATTAATACAGTGTTTGTGAATTGTTTAAATCTCTAAGTAATTTTACTATCGCAGACTGTCCCAGTAATGCTTTTATGTCTATGATGTGCAAAATTCTACTGCCATATAATACTGTATATTATAGAAATATAAATACAATGTCATATCAAAACTGGGAAATTTCAAAGGACGAAGTTTCTAAAGCAAATACATTTATTCATAAAATTCTTTGTAATGTGGAATTTAAAATGAAACAGATCAACTCCATAATTAACAATAAAATAAAGAAAGCAAATTAAAGGGATGATTATTCTCATACACGCTTGTGGTGAAACCAGTGATGTAATATCATTTTTGCTGAAAATTGTAAAGGGAAGCTGATGGGAACTGAAAAAGTCCTTGAAGCATTGTTGAATAGAACTGCTTGGGATAGAATTCAAGAATGTAGCTTTTTAAATGCAAGACTGACAGGTTGCTTTAAAGTATCTTGACAGCAACTTTTCGTATTAGTGAAATGGTTTTCAAATATTGTAAACATAGCATAGAAACTAATGCACAGAAACTAAAGGTAGAAGATCGGAACTGGGTGAAAGAAACGGAAGCAGTGGAGTTTCCACTAGTTGGTGTCCACCACAAGACTAGATTTTTATCTACAAAGTCTGACTTTGTCAAATCTAAGTAACTAGTGAAGTGTAAGGGAAAGTAGCATTATAAGAGATCAAGTAAGACTGTCTGTTTCCCTGAAAAAAAATTCACGTACTGAAGAAGAATTATTTCTGTGGGTGGGGAAGGAAGAATCAATGTAGCTTTTAATATCTTCTTTTTTATATATATCTTGTGTCTTTTTTTTTTCTTAATATGAGTCCCCCAAGTGAGGTCATTTTTAGTGTAAACTGATAATTTGAAGTTAAAATAGCAAAATCTGGTTTATAAAAGTACTGCTCAGGCATGAAAAGAAGGAGGATTCGTGGAACCTTGTCTAAAGTAGAGCTCTGTAGACACCCAGATTCTGTGTGTTCTTCCTTATAGCTCTTAAATGGGAAACATGATTACAGTGAATATTTATTTCTCAGACTGCAGCACAGTAGTTGCTCAGAGCAACTTTGGAAAAAGAGTGGGCATGTTATGGAAAACCTCAGACCTGCTGCCTTTTTGTGCATCTGCTAGCATTGGCCTAAAAGATTCAGTCCCACACAGTAAGTACTGTGTCCCAGCTGGAGTGGGTTTTCACAGCAAACCCCTTTGTGTGGAAGGTTTGGTATCCACATTATGCATTTCAGAATCTATAGGTTGGATTAACTGTGGCTTCTTCTTGAGGACTTGAATGCCTGTTAGCAGGTGGATTTATTAGTTACACATCAGGAGTACATACTCTGGTTTAATTTTATTTGAAAGGAGTACTCTTCATGTGGTATGTGATGTGATCTGAAGCACTGTAAGTGGGGGCAGTCAGGAGATTCACTTAAAAAACACATTCCTGATAGCTCTTCCTTCAGCTATAGAGTTAGCCCTGTATTTTCCAATTTCTTTATGCACTACTGTGTGTTTGAAATAAAGTGTTTTGAAAACCAAAACCAAGAGCTGAGAGGTCTTTTTACTGTGTAGCATGTTCTCCTGTTTAATCTATGGTGGTTTTTTGTTGTTAAATTCCATCTGCAGGGTTGTAGGGAGACATTCTGGAGCCTGTTAGCTGTTCTCCTGCTTCCCCTCTTCTTGAGCCTGTTCTCCCCACTACCATGAACCTTTGACTAGGTAACTGCTATATTTACATTTTTATTCTGAAAGCAATGTCCCTTGTCATTTTGTAAGGACATCAGCATTACTTTCTGTAACGCTCTCTGTATTTATCAGGCTAATTTCACTTTATTATTTCTCATCTGTGAGAGTGGGGGTTAAACTCAGTGTGAAGGCAGATTTTCATTAGAGACTGCTCCTCTCATTAGCTCTTACTCTGGTGAGCAGTGCTACCCTATGCTTGCTTTAGGTAACAATCTAATTGAGTAGTGTCCTGACATTCTGGAAATCATACAGTAAGTCATATGTAATGTTATCGCTTAGAATTTCTTTTCTATCCCCACTGCTTTACAGTATTTGTTCTTCTACAGATAAATGATGCATTGCTGAAGGCGCAGTAGTTATTTATACTCATGTATATATAAGAAAGACATCTTTAGGACATCTTGTTATTAAAAAGTGTACGTCCTTATCATTATACAACTACATGGATAAATCACTTTTTGTTACAATGTGTCCATATTTTCCCCACTTGTCACCTAGGAAATAATTTGTTTTCATTTATTGTCAGATTTTGCATCTACACAGGCAGGATATATATATATAGTGAAAATTAAATGGTGATTTATAACATAAAGGGGAAAAGTATGAGGGCATTATGACCTTGTCACAGTCTTGAATTGTTATCTTGTTTTTAAAATTGATGATAATACTACTTTTTATCCTAAGAGACAACTGATGCTTCTGGTATTAGACCCTGAAACAATGAAGCGTATCATGCTTCATTTGTGCTGAATAGCCTTAAAGTAAACATTTTGCAATAAAACTCTGTCTCTTTTGCTCTTAAATGTTATCTCCCCTTCTATAACCGCAAGTGCAACATAACATCTCACAGTCTTGCACATATTCAGATTATCTTCTAGATTATTTTAGCTGCAGTATTATGAACTCTATTTAAAAACCATCAGCTGTATGTAAAGATAACCTACATGTGCATTATACAAAGATTATAATGTAATGGAGAATTAGGCTCGTTTTTCATAGTCCTGTGGGATGTGCATTTGTCTACCCAAGAGAAAAAAAAAGAAAAAGAGATTTCTGGTTTCAATTTTTGAAGCAATATTTGGATGATCATACAAATAATGGTGTATTTTGGCAAGTTCTTCAGGTCTGCATTTTGAATACTATATTTTAACCCAAGTTTTGTAAATGTATCCCACAGTGTTATACATCTAAGTCTATACAGCCATATTCAATTCCACAGTATGACTACACTAGGTAACAGTTATGCTAATCAATGAATACTACACAGCCTAAAAGCTCATGACTGCAACATAAAGCATGCTTGATATGCCAATTTATTTCTTTAAATTGCAGAACTTCTATCTTCCAGCGTGACAAAAGGTTACGGTGTGTTATTCACATAATGCTAGTCACTGAAATAATTTATTATACTCTTTCCTTTTAATTTCAATGAAATATTGTTGCCTGTTACCTTAATTGCCAAAACATCTACTTAAAACAAACAAAAAAGATTTTTCAGGCTGCCTTTGTAACATATTACAGGTAGCAGCCTTAATAACAAATGAGAAGAGAGTATAAGACAGCAACATGTTGGAAAAAGCAAAGCTTTATAAAAGAGACTGTCACAACGGACTGAACATCTGTTCTCTTGAACTATTACACAGATTTTCATCTCAACGTGAAAAAAGGAGGAATTCTGCCAAACATGTCAGTTTGACCAAGCTCTGCTTTTCATCCCTACTCTCCTTTCTGTTTAGCTAAATTAAAAAAATTTGATTTCTCGCCTGTTTATTAATTTCCATAAGTAGCAGCCTTTATCACTTACAATATAATCTTTTCATGATGATTCACTGTGTTGAAGGAAGCACAAACCTGTTTTCTATTTCTGTGACTGATAACGTCCAAGCCATCACCTCCCTTACGGCATTTGAAAGGGACAGCAGATGACACTTTCAAGATTATTAAGAGGGTGGGTTGAATTTTGTACTTTGTCAAATCCTTGCAATAATCTTTATTAAAAGAAGATTCATGTTATAGAATTTCCTTTTCTCATTAGAATCATTGTCTTAAGAATGAGAATCAGTATGTAATTGACAGGAGTAGTTATGCAGTGTAAGAGATTACCAAACCACTGTAAACTTGACAGCATTTTCTGAAAACTGCCATTAATCCACCGCTTTCTAAGAGCAGAGGTTGTGACTGATTAGGAGACCAAACTGTATACTGTTGAAAGGCTTGAGTTAACACTTCTGGCTATTTCCCACCACAAAGCCCCAAAGTCATAATGTACAATTGAAAGTGTTACGTGTTCTTAGCTTCCTGCCAAGAACAAATCAGTTTGACCAAGTGCTGGCCCACAGCTGGTGGGCTGCTTGAAATAACAAAACAATCATGCCATACTAAAGTGCCTCACACATTAAGTCAGACACAGTGTGATAGAAGGATTAAAACCAAAGACAGAAGCAAATCCTGTAATCAAGGCAGGACACTGAACTGCATACTTACCTTTTATTGGATTTTCTTCTGTACAGAAAGTCCTTTTTACACTATGTTTTAATGGCATATTTATGTTATACATTACTGGCAGCATCTCACACTAACATGAAATGTGAAAGAATATGTCAATGGCAATCCATTCCTGTATCAGGTGCAAATTCAACACAGTTAATTAGAAGTGGTAGTGTTTTCTGCCTGTCATGCCACGTGGTGTAGTCTTCATTTTATGTCTTGTTGCTTTTATTAAGGTTGTGTTGTGACAGATTCAGAGACGATATGTGTGCTTCTAGCCCTAAAAAATGTACTTAGTACTTAGGCTCAAGATGTAAACTGTTTATAACCCAGCTCATTAGCAGGATGGCAATCACTTTGTATACTTGTACAAACCATATTCTTACACAGAGACTACTTTATACGCTGTGTTCTACTAAAAGCTGCAAAACAGTATGGCTTTACATCATCAGATCTGCGTTGTTTCACAGAACTGTGAGATTCAGTAATGAAAACCAGGGTGGACAGCAACTAGCAGTCTTTGAGATATTATCACCAGTAGAACAGGACATCATTTGTGTGCCAATTTTATGAACAGTCATTTTGGTAGCTGTTAAGCAGACACAAAGCATGGTTTTCACCTGTGGCAGACAGAATCTGCTACAGCACAATTTGAGTCATTGTTTTAACTTGGGGATATTGTAGATTACTGTTTCAGAGACACATGCATTGCAAGTCTTCTTATTACTATAGGCTACTGCTTTAACCTTAAGGGAAGGATATATTGCAACAGTATTGTGTATACAGATTTTTGCAGGACTTTCTGAAATATATATGCGAATATATGTAATATATACATGCATATATATACGTACACAATCTCATGCACAATTCAAGAAATTTTAGATTTACCAAAATGTTCAAGTGTATGTATAGATCACTATCTCCTCAATTCCCTTGGAATGCAGAATTGTTTGCACTGTTTCAGAATTCCAGATGAATGGAAACCTGACGCTGCTTCCCTTTGAGCAATCTCAGTAGGAGTTACAATGAATATTACTGCTTTTGCTCAAAAGCAGTGAGTCACTTTTCCTCTGTTCTTGAATTTTTGACATGTGCCTTTTTACAGGTGTTTAATGTAAACACACAGCTACTTTCCTGCAGACCAGTGGCTTTGCCTGTATTGTATGTGCTTCATTGTTCCACTAAGGTGAAGCTTACTCAGCCTGATTCAGAGTCAGGTACAAAACTAGCAGTTCCAGTACTCCTAATAGAAAAACAGGTGATCTAAGAAAACATAGATGACTGGAGTACAGGAAAATAATACAAAGAAAATTAATCACACACACACATGCACAGATTAATTCCCCATATTGTCAAATGTGTGCTATAGAAATTATTTTTCAATATCTGTTGTGGAAGAAACATTGTGAGAAGCAATTAATGTACTTTCTGATTCCATTTCAGTGGAACATAGTGCTTTGCCTTTTGTATTCTATTTTAAGAGAGTTTGTGTTCCTGAATTAAAGTTAATACAGTTTTTTGAATCTTATATATGCATAATTGTATGTATATGTTTAGCTCTTTTTGTTTTTGGAAGTATCATAGCTCAGTCCACCTATTGCTAAATGCCTTACATTTAGTTACTTAGTTAATTTTAATTTTCTCTTCTGATCATATCATCAGCACTTGTAAGCCTGTATGTTTCATTGTGAATTCTTTAGCCAGGAGTCACCATGTCTTCTGGCTACCCGCTGCGTGTTAAAATGCACAGCAAATACAGCAGAATGGTACTTTGTCAAGTGGTTGACACAGCAACTTTGTGAAGGGCACTACAACTTAATATAACCTCTGTCCTTAGAAAAATCATTGAACCTACACAAAGAAGTTCAGTCAGAGAACCTGAGTGTTCAGGACCAATTTTCAGATGGTCCAGACCACTCAGCTTTTGCTTGGTTCAAGTAGTTCTATTTTAACTATGCTGAGATTTGAGTGCTGTGATTCCCTGCTGTCTACACTGGCACAGATATCTTCAAAAACTGTCCTAGATATGACTTTCAAGAAATTATAAATGTGTTTTTATACCACTAACTCTACATAAGAGCCTGGATCACCTTGAAGACAGTGTCTGATATCACTGCCTGGAGAGATCGTTTTGTTCATAAGGAGAGCTGTATCAGCTAGCTCCTATGAGGCAGCATCCTGACATTGTTAAACAGATAGCTAGACATGGCACAAAGACTCCGTGGGTAAGAAAAGAGAGACAAAGCCAACTTATCCAATATGTCAAGGGTCTTTTTGAATAAAAATTTGAAATGGGCTTTATATAATCTGTCGATTTTAGTCCTGCCTGATACTGCAGTTGAGCATGTAAATTACTATTCAAGTGAAGATGAAGCAACTTTCTTTTAAAAAATAGGTAATTGCTCATATGATATAAAGCAGAGCAGAGTTGTTGCTTAATACCATTCTGAATCAATATAGTTTGTCTGTTTTCTTTTAATTTAAAACTTCAAAACTGTGATGGAGAAAATAAAAAGTAACAATGACTATGCTTTGAAGATAACTGGTCAGTTCTGAATGTTGCTAGCATTACAGGACCAACAGCAGACTTAGTGTGGTAGGCAAGACTGTAAAGTTAATTCAAAATTGCACTATGTTAACATTTCTGAGATTTTTTACCATGCTAATATATTTTAGAAATGAGTAGATTAATAAGCTAGGTTTTATTATCATTAAATTCTTTGTCAGGAGAACTCTGAAGAATTCTATAGCCAATAAATTATGTGAAATCAGGTTGAGTTCAGTGCTTCTCCTTTTTTTTTCACATACTGCTTTGATGCAAAGGTTTCAAAGTCAGTGTTTCTGACTGCAAGTGAAGGCAAACAACACTCAGGCTAATAAAAAAAAATCTCAGTGACACATTGATCCATAACTTACAGAAATGATCATTAAAAAAAAAATAAATTCAGACACATGAAAAGACATTGATATATAATACAATAAATCATACTAACTACTTTCTAAAACTCTAACTTGCATACACTGATTTTTATAAAAAGGGAAACAGAAGAAGACTTTATGGATCCAGACTTCAACTGCCTAAGTAAATACTTTTTCCTGGAATAAGTTTTATTCCAAATCTTTAAGGTATTATGTGTGTTTTTGTAAGCATAATGTGTGATCGAAAACCTTCCACATATGCCTTTGACTAACCTGTACTGTCCTGCTTTTTAGGTTGATTTTTATGTTTGTCAAGGCCAGACAGCAACTCAGAACCATGCAGCCACTTGCTCAATTCCCCCCCCCCCCTCATGTTTTTGTTTATAGCAACAGAAAGCCACGCCTGTATAGGTTTGCAGTGAACAGGCCATATGGAAGGAAGCTGATAGCCAAGTGCTAAAGATGCCCAGGTTGGAGTAGGGCTACATTATCTTTGTGTCTCATGGTCTCAGAAGGCTTGTGATACATTAGCATGGCAGGAGGTTTGTGTTAACCACTTTATCAAGAGTTTTGTGACCAAATTTCTTGTGTTTATGGTAGGAACTGTGAAAAGAGAGTATCGTGGGTCACAACCCATGATAGTGTTTGGTGTTTGGATGTGTTTGGATGGCATTTATTGTAATTTAGCCATAATCACAAGCAAGATTTTTATTTGCTGGAATAATTTGCTGGTTGGGCACTTTGTCGCCTCTATTTAAAAAATGCCAGGGAAAAAATTTGAAAATCCTGGATTTATCATTTACAGAGATTGTCCTGCAGTAACCTTATTATGATGGTAGGCAGAAGAGGAATTCTTAGAGATCATGGACACAAAAGAAGTCATTCAAAAAGCTAAAGGTAGGAATGTGGAAGTTCCTGCAATTATTCAAATTAGCTCTGCAGCTCTAAGGCTGCTCAGTTTTTCATGTTGAAGCACTGAGCTGTATTTATAGAGTATGATTAATCCTATTCTCTGGGCATCAGGTTCTGTGGTGCTTGGGAAATCAAAATACAGTTTGTTGCTTAAGCTTTGCAAAAATACAAGCATGGCAGTATAGAGCTAAAAATATATTAGGTGTAAGTATATTATAGAGTGAGGCATGCATATGCATTGATAATTCACTTTTGTTAGAACTGATCTTTTACAAATAATAATTACATATTACAGTAATTATATTCTAAACTAAATTATAGAATCATAGAATAGTTAGGGTTGGAAAGGACCTTAAGATCATCTAGTTCCAAGCTCCCTGCTGTGGGCAGGGACACCTCACACTAAACTATGTCACCCAAGGCTCTGTCCAACCTGGTCTTGAACACTGCCAGAGATGGAGCATTCACAACTTCCTTGGGCAGCCCATTCCAGTGCCTCACCACCTTAACAGTAAAGAATTTCTTCCTTATAGCCAATCTAAACCTCCTCTGATTAAGTTTTAATCCATTACCTGTTGTACTGTCAATACAGTCCCTAATGAAGAGTCCCTCTCCAGCATCCCTATAGGCGCCCTTCAGATACTGTAAAGCTGCTATGAGGTCTCCACGCAGCCTTCTCTTCTTCAGGCTGAATAGCCCCAACTTTCTTAGCCTGAGTATTTTTAAGTACCTTAAAGCACTTGGGATCTGAAAAATACTTTTTGTTTTCATTCAGTAGAACATTTTTAAAGACTTTTTTAAAAGGAAAATGAGTTTGGTTTAAGCACGTAACAGTTTTGTACTACGCATCTGCATTTTTACATAATTTATTAGAAACATGGGGAATTCTGCATTTTCACTAATCAGGTCATGCAATGCCAGTTTTTTCAGAGGTCCATGACTTTGCTTGTTATAATCCATTTTTAAGGACCATTAATAAATATTCTGTCAAATTTAGATACCTGGAACTGATCTCAAAGCTTTTTAAAACAAGACTTCAAAGTACAGAATGAAATGGTGTAAAGTGATAAGGAGATGCTCATCAAAGGCATTAAAAATATGACTGAAATATAGATCTTTTCACTCAGCACTGTATCTGAGAGCTACAAGATTGCAATCATAACAGAGTAATGAAAATAGATATAGTTGATGCTGTTTCTCATTTTCATTACCATCATTTTCATGAGAATGGATTAATATTGTGCTATTTTGCCTTCTCATGGCAATTTTTGTCACAAAATAGGTTCATGTGAAGCTGTCTTCTGTTCCTGTTAATCTTTGTCACGAAGGCAAAGACACCAGATTTTTCATGACCCACTGGTTTCATAGGAATATGTAAAACTTTCACAGCGCTGTGGACTTCAAAACAGGTTTTGGTGATTTGGATAGTCTAACCCTATGTGATGCTTACTGAAGCAATACCAGTAAAAAATTTAACGTCATTTGTAACAACAACAGTAGAAAGTACAAAACATAATATCAGTGAA
>JBCJKH010068415.1:0-19163 GCA_039877255.1 Loriculus beryllinus | reverse complement strand
AATTTCTTCCTTATATCCAATCTAAACCTCCCCTGTTTAAGTTTGAACCCATTACCCCTTGTCCTGTCACTACAGTCTCTACTGAAGAGTCCCTCCACAGCATCCCTATAGGCCCCCTTCAGATACTGGAAGGCTGCTATGAGGTCTCCACGCAGCCGTCTCTTCTCCAGGCTGAACAGTCCCTACTTAATAGATGCTAGCAGAAAAGCAGTAACTTAAATTTGACTGTTCAGATATTCTCGGCTACACATGGTTCCCTCCACTGAGCATGATTGTCAAGGTTTTGATAGCAGTAGGGCTGCAGGGGTGGCCCGTTCAGGAGGAGGTCAGGCACGGCCGAAATAACAGACAGAGAGGAGATCCAGGAGGAGGTATGACTCAAAAGGTCCTGTGACTATTGGAGGAGCCCACGCTGGTGCATCTGACTGAAAAACAAGTAGCAGAAAAAGAAAATGAGAATGATAATGTGTTGACCCCAGCCTCCTGCTCCAACTGTACTAATCAGTGGGACTGAATGTAACTTGCAGCAAGGAGGCTGGAGATCAGATACGTGCCTGGAAGGAAGCTGAGGTGTTCTTGCTGTTTGTCTTATTTACAGACAGAATGAACTGTGGGAGAAGTCTAATATAAACATCTGAAGACAAGGATATTTAGAGCAGCTTCACCAAAATTTGACAGAGGGTATGTCTGTGCCTTTTACTGTGAAAAAATCATTCTTCACCTCCATTGGTATTAGCTCTCATTATTGACCAGAAAATGCTCTGATTTTACTCTTGTTGACTGTTTTCTTCGTATTTTGTAATTGTTTGGCTTTTGTTTGTAATAAATGAAGGCCTAAATTAAGAACAGGGTTCAGCTATTCAAATAAGCACTAGGTGGCCAAATATGACATTAGACCTAAATCAACAACACAGAATATGAGAACCTTTATTGTATTTGGCTTTTGCTTTTTCTCATGTTGAATGTGTGCTCCCTAAGCAGTACATAACAGATTCAGTTTTGCTTTCTTTTATTTTGCTTTCTTTTAAACTGACTTTTTATGGCTTTATTTAGTAACAGTACGTGAGAAAGTAAGGGAATTGTAAATCAAATGCTAATTCCTTTTATGTTAGTAGTAAAACTCTTAGTTTTAGTGGAGCTAGAACATGTTGGTTCTAGGCTGGATTACAGTAAATCCACATGTAGTACCAGCATATATTCACACTGACGGGATGAGGCCTGACAAAGCTCTGTTTGTTTTAACACCACTAGAAAATAAAGTATCACAACTAGAGACTGTTGGATAGATTTCTCGTATTGTCTCTACCCAAGAAAAAAGATGACATGTGGAACCTGCTTGGATAACAGTCAGTTTTAACACAAACCTACATATCACTTTGTTTCCTAGTTGATGAACACTTGTTAACAGTAGTCTGTTATAAATTGTCATAGTAAAAGAATTCTTACTTTTACACACAAAAAAAATATTGTGGAATTTAGTGCAAGGCACAGTAGTTAACATTTGAGCTGAACAAATGGGTGAGTTTAAGAAATGCTTCATATGTTTTCACATCTGCTGACACAAAATAACTTCAGCTAAACTGAACAAAAGAGTACCCAGCTTCTCAAATTCTCACAGTTAATTGCTGTGAGTACCTGAAGGGCTGCTTCTGGTTTGTGGGTAGCCTTGGTAAGCTTTTTATCTTTTATTTTGACTTCTCAACTGCTCCCTGAAGCATTTGAGAATGTAGGTCACCAGAGGCAGAACAGGATTGAAAAAGTCTTGCACTAACAAATAATTTTGGTGTAGCCATTCCCATACAAATGACATCAGATTTGTTTACTGTCTTGATGCTGAATCTTTGGTATTAGACTCCACTGATGCCTACCCTCTCTGCAGTTCTGAGATTCATTTCATGACCATTTCTGCTCCTGCCAAAAAGAAAAGTGTGATTTATACCTCCTCCTAAGAGTATTTTAGGTCTCTGAATAAATGCTGAGCTAATTGAGTGAAGTTAGGACTATATATGATAAAATGAATAAACTACCAAAAAGGGACAACAAAATGTTTTTCAACAATCAACTGAGGGAAAAAGAAATCAGAAAATTAGTAAAGCTGCAGCAACTATTTTAGTCTTTGTCTAATGTATGAAATCATAGAGAACATAAGTATTTAGAAGTGTTTCAGTGCAGTGGGCTTTTGAATATTCCATATTTAACTATAAAGTCAGTGACTTTAATTACAAGGTCACTTCACATAGAGCTAAGATGGTCAGTGAATGAAGGACCTGCCTTAAAAAGGTTTTTGGTTTGTTTTTTTTTTAAAAAAAAAAAAGAACTGCCTCTTTTCATAACTTTCACATCACTGGATTTTTTCCTTTTCAGTAATGGCTTTGTGATACAATATATCTACGCCTCTCAGATATCCTTTACTGCAAAATGGATTATCCTCAAATTACATCTGCAAAACAGATGCAGAGGGAGACTATGCATATTGCTAGCTACTCAATGGAAAGCCTGTACGAAACACACTACTGATAATCTACTACAGTACCGGAAACACTCCTATACTTTCCTGAATCTTGATCCAAATTACTGGATCTACTGCAGAATTGTATCTGTTCTAAAGCATTGTCCTACTTTTTGTTCTTTTTCAGTTTTTGGTAGGGGGTTGGGAAGAGAATATAATACGGATTAGAATAGCATTCCACTTGAAAGAAAGAGCATGTGATAAGGGACTTTCAAAAAGGGCCTGTGTGCAACAAAGGAGAGTGAGTGAGATAGGCTGGTTTTAACTTTATAGCTTCCCAAGCATTGTGTGATGTAATGCAGGCTCAAGTTTTCATTAACTTTTTTTTTTTTTTATGGGAGCTTTGGCAAATAAAAATAAATAATGAATTTAGTCATTGTCAGGAATTTGCCCTGTACTAGTGAGATGAAATTATTTCATTGATACATGTGCATGTCTCCTGAACTCTGGCTTCTATATTTGCATTATTTTATTATTAATTTATATTTCAGTAAAATTGATGTACAGCATCAATTCCATAAAAATAATGGGATTAGTTTTTATTCAAACTTACAGAATATCACATTGCAAAATACAGAACATCCTAAGTGAAACTTCCTGTGCATGAGAATGGCCCTTTATGCTTGTTTATCTACTTGAAATTCTGCCACATTGTTTAGACAATTAAATATTCCTTGCAGTTTTATACATGAAAAATATATTTGTACTGCTAGTGGGGATCTGGCAGGTAGCTAGTTTTGCCCTCCTGTGTCTGAGAGTATACACATACCTCTACATAAATCAACAGTGTGTAACATAGTATAACATACTGGCAACATGAATGTTGCATGTAAATATACAAATGATAATATATTTATGACTATAACTTGGAAAATTGTGCTTGGCTTTCACCAGATGAAAGACTGGAGGGGACTTGATTGGTTTTTACTTTCTATTCCAAGAAGTGGTTAAAAAAAGCCACAACAACAGAAAAAGCCCTGGTTTTCTAAATGGAGTGACTAGCTGACATTTAAAAATTATTAAATTATTTTGGAAGTTTGAACTAAATTAATACTCTTTGATTCACACAAATATTCTGATTAAAACTTATCATGTATGAAAATCACAAGCAAACTAAAGCTGGCTTTAATAATAATAATGCAATCTCGGTGGAAGATTTTCCTACCAAGGCCAGATGACTTGAAAAAAATCTTTTAATTACTGTTTAATAGTTCTGGCTCAAGATACGATATAACTGCTGATTCACTGAACACCCACTGTTCATGTAATCTATCACTAAGTCACTATCTCAGTCTGGCAACTGATGTTGCCCACAAAGTTTCCCAGCTCTGGTGGAACTGGCCTCATGTATTAGGAAAGGAGATGCCTAAGCAGCAAAGAATTCCCTATCTTGTAGAGAACTAGAGAAGGAAAGAAAAACAAAAATTAAAAAATTAAGTAACAAAACCTTTGAACAGAATTAAAATGAGGATAAATATTATAGAAATAACAGGGATGGGCAGTAAGTGCCTTATCAATTGAAGGAGGCAGATCTGCATCCCTCCCAGAAGACTTCGTCTTGAAAGACGAACTGGCATGTTAGCTGATGGGGAGAATGAAATAAGGAAATCTGTAGAGTTTTATTTTGAATGGGTCTATGTACTTCTCATAGTGTTAATTAAAATCAATAACACTTTGGAATTCAGTAGGAAATCTGTTTGTGCTTTTCTTATTGTCAAGCTCTGAAAGGCGAAACCAGGGCTAGTTTTTCTACTCTGTTGCCATCAGCCCAGAGGCAAGGAAGTTCATCCTTAGGCTTGCAGGAATTTTACATTCTGAAAGTCCCTGCAGGACTCAGGGTATGGACAATGCCTACACTCTGCTCCATTCCTGGATTCTAAGGAAACATATTTCTGCTGCAGTGGCTTGGGAATGTCTAACAAGAGTGTTTCAGAGAGAATGACATTCGATCAACCATGTTTTCAAATGTTTCTTTAGAAGACCAAAAAAGTATTTAAAATGCTAGGTCACATTGACAAATCATCAGGTTCAGGTCACATGTGAACTTATACAGTGGTCTGTGCCTAGAAGAAGACAGTATCCTTCAGCCACAGTTACAGCCTACAAGCACAGCTGTAGAGCCCTCCTGGGGAAATGCAGCTAATCTTAGGATAAGATAGTGAGATATTAAAGGTCATGGGCAAGGGTCTTCCTGTGAGTGAATGGACTTTCAGAGGAGATCAAGCTAATCAAGGGTTGGACTGCTCCCTGCTCTGCTCTGTTCTGTAGCAGAGCACTATTATGTTATCAGTGTAAAACTGAGCAGATTATTTTCTGGACTGAGGAAAAAAAATAATTCATTGTGCAGGGATAAAAAGAAGCTTCTGGGAGCTCTAGGGAATTCATTGTAAGAGCGTAATTGTACTATGTAAAGTAAGTGTATTGAATGCTGCAGGAATCCACAACATAGATGCACATTGATATTCACATTATTTTATTTCTCAAACAAATGTCCCAGGCACACAGAGCACTCCATGATAGCATTCTTGAGTTAAAAATGAAAATAAATGCAGACAAAGAACTGCCCAATCTCCTGCCTCAAAATTTGGAAGGAGTTAATTTGCACACAGGATTACAATGAATCCAAAGTTTCATTACTTTATTAATGTAGTGTGTTGATATGATGGGTTGTTCTTGGCTAGCTGCCAGGTGCCCTCCAAGCCACTCTATCACTCCTTTTCTTCAACAGAAGGTAAGACAAAAGGCTCAAGGTTCAAAATAAGGACAGGGAGATCACTAGCAACTACTGTCATGGGCAAAATAGACTCAACTTGGGGAAATGAATTTATTACCAGTGAAACAAAGTAGGGTAGTAAAAAATAAGAACAAACCTAAAAAATCCTTCCCTCCACCTCTTTCTTTTTCCTGGCCTCAACTTACTTCTGACTTCTCTACCTCCTCTCCCAGTGCAGTGCAGGTGGATGGGGAACAGGGGTTCAGGTCAATTCATAATTCTTTATCTGTGCTGCTTCTTTTTCCTCACACTCTTCTCTTCTGCTCCAGTGTGGGCTCCTTCCTATAGGAGACAGTCCTTAAAAAACTTCACTAATGTGGGTCCTTGCCATGGGCTACAGTTATTCACTAACTGTGCCAGTATAGGTCTTTTCCACAGGGTACAGTCCTTCAGGAACAGACTGCTCTAGCATGGGTTCCCTGGGTCACAGGTCCTGTCAGAAAACCTACTCCAGCCTGGGCTTTTCCCCACAGGGTCGTAAGTCCTGCCAGGAGCCTGCTCCAGTGCAGGGTCACAACCTCCTTCAAAGACCATCTGCCTGCTCCAGTGTGGGGTCCTCCACAGGCTACAGGGTTGATATCTGTTCCACCATGGACCTCCATGTGCTGCAGGGGGATGACATTCATCACCGTGGTCTTCACAGGCTGCAGGAAAATCTCTGCTCTGGCACCTGAAGCAGCTCCTCCCTCTCTTTTTTCATAGACATGGATGTCTGCAGAGTTGTCTGCCTCACATTTTCTCACTCTACTCTTCTGGCTGTTACTGTTGTACACCATTTTCCCCCTTTCTTAACTATGCTGCCACAACGTGCTACCATGGGACTCCACTTTGGCCAGTGTTGGGTCTGTCCTGGAGCCAGCTGGAACTGGGTCTGTCTGATATGGGGGCAGCTTCTGGAATTTTCTCACAGAAGCCTGTATAGACCCTCTGCTACAAAACCTTGCCACATAAACCCAATACAGACAACTCTAAAATGGGGGTTTGTGATTTTATACTACAGTTTTAGTAAAATCAGTTTGGGAGGTGTAAAATACAAGAACCTTGAAAAACAAACATCAGTTGAAGAAAGAAATAAAGAAACTAACCTTTTCTTTCTTATCCCCACCCTGGCCCCTGGAGGGTGAGCTACCTGGCAGATTGTGAAACCAAGGGTGGAATGAAGGCCAGCAATGATTAGATTGGCAGAACATGCTTGCCCTGAGGTATCCTGGATTTCTTTTTGTGACTTATTTGTGTTTACTAAAACTGGATGCTGGAATATTGTCAACAGCATTCAGGACTAGGAACTAAATTAATAAATTTAGTTAAATTAAATTGCTAAATTAAACCTCTACTTGAGGACAGGGGGTCTTAAAAGTGTGACCAGAAATTAAGAGTTGCTATTTGAAAAAAACTCATCTCCACACACTAAATGTAGCACAGAGTAACAATGGCAAGCAGTGGAACCTCCATCCCTATGGGGAACTCAGAGAAACAGATTCTATGCCCTAGTGTCCCTCAGGACTCTCACAATAGAGAACTGAGGGCCATTGACAGTTTCTTTCTCTGTTTTTTTTTTTTTTTTTGTTTGGTTTTTTTTGGTTTTCGTTTTTGTCTTTTTTTTTTTTTTTTTCCTGAATGATTCAGTGTATAAAGTTGATTTGTGGTCCAGTATGTTTGCATGCCGAACTCAGACAAGAATATTATTTGACATAGGTCAACTTGAATCTTTCCTCTGACATTTACTATCAATGTAATCTTTCATTCTAAAAGAAACAATATTTTCTTTATATTTTTTGACAAAGAAAAGGACTTTCACATTCTATTCAACTTGAAACTTCATTTTCACTTTTAAAGATCTGAAATACAGTTATTCACATAACACTATTCACAGGACCTCAGCAGATCTGGCACATGGTTCCCATGTTCAGATCATCAGACTAAAACACTCATCAGAATGGAAGCCTGTCTGAGAAAGATTACTATTACTTGTCACTTTTATGGAAATTTGCCATCTTCTTCTAAAAAAAAGGGGGTGTTTGATCAAGAAAGCCTGCCAACTAAAAGTCTATATTTATAAATTCATAAATTTTGATCAGCCATAGATGGGAGCTTATTCCTCTGTGGGCTGAACACCCAACAAATGACCAATTGACTTCAGTGTTTGAATAACTGTAAGATGGGAGGAATTATTTGGTACTGAAGGCCATATTTTATTTATTTCAGTTCAAAGGCCAGTAATTTTCCACAGCTAATATCCTGTTTTAAAAATACATTTAAATTATCTCCCTAAAAATAAATTCATATACTCACACACATCTTTTTCTGGCACTTAACTTTTGGAAAGACTTAATTCTAAGTTTGTGTCATTGAGCTAGTCATTTCCTTAGATATTCTCAGGAATTTGTCTTGGGATAAATATTTCTTCGAATATTTCCCTCCAGATTTTAATGTTCTTTGATTATTTTCTTATTATTTCTATAGAATAATTATTTCTTATTTCATTTATTTTAGACTTTAACTGAGCAGTTATCCACCACCATTACTTTATCATTTTTTGTAGAAAATTAACATTTATGAAATTTCAACGGAACTATAAAGAACACACAAACTCCTGCAGTAGGAACATCTGGCTCTGGAAAGGGTGGGCATAGGTGATTCATGTCTGCAGATCACTTCAGGTTTCTCTCCACTACCACAGAAGTGGGAAAAGCCATCACTTCAAAAAGGAGTTTGTCAGGTTTTGGGCCTGTGTTATAAATGTTATAAACAACACCACAGAGAGAGAGAGTGAGTGTATGTCTTGGTGCCTAAGTGTATGCCAATACTGATGAGGTAAAAAACACACCAACAGTCTTGTTCATTAGAACCACATGATTTTATACAACCAAATCTATCTTTGTCCTTTTTTGCTGGTGCCACCACAAAATGTCGTGTCATTTTAGGGTGTTAAACCTAGCTGAAATTGGGACTCAGAGCAAATATTTCACATTGACAACTGGACAATAAAAGTAGAAATTAAATATAGCATCTGCTAATGTTCCATAGTGGATTTGTCTTGGAACAAATCCCTATAATGCTTCATAGTCTGCAAGTTTTGAATTTGAATTAGAAGTTTTATTCTGTGGAATATATTAATTTTGGAACTATATTCTTCATAAATTTGTAATTTTAGTCTTAGTTGGAACACAAAGAATACAAAGTAATTAGGAAGAATAAAAAATAATAATCAGCAACACTTTTGAGAACTGGTTTTAATTTGGATCTTGTTCTGAAATCAGGCTACCCTTCATCCCTGTAGGCTTTCTTCAGCCATCCAAATTTAATTGACCAGTTGGTAGCAAAAAGCTCATTTAAATTTCCTTGTCCTTTGTCTATGATAAGGCTCATAACATCATTTGTGGTGCTGCATTGACTTAAGTGCCTGAAAATACTTTTTCAGGTTGAAATTCCTCACTTCTTTCCACATTATAAATGACACGTAACATTTGTGTCTGAGTTTCTTCTATTAAAGATAACATTTTTATTAACACCAGGCATGTTTATTAGCATCCTCAGTGGATATTTTGGATTAAATTCCCTCATAACAAAACCATAACCAAAGTAAAATGTTAAAGTGTTTAGACTAATTAATAATTATTTGCTTTTTGTTGCAAATAACTTGCTCTTAGGCATGCATTTCAGTCTCCCTCAGACTTCCCCACCATTTTATTTCCTTCCTTTAACATTTCTTCATATGGATAATTTCTACTGTTAAATAGTAATCAAATATATATATATTCAAAAAAAAAAAAAAAAAGAAATGGATTTTATTTATAAAGATTCTTTTTGTTTTAGAAAACAGGCTTATGATTTTTTATCTTTAGCATGAAGAACATGAGATAGATATTGGTACAATCTTTTCTTCTGCCAAAATCTAACTGGCAGTGAAAAGAACTGGGTTTAAATTTTGTAGGTTATACTGTGGTTTTCAACAGAAAAATGTGATTCCTGGCTATAAACCCATTTCTTCCAATTTGCAGCCATAACATAGCACCATGAATCACGCACATCTTTATTTTTACTTCATCAGTTGGCTATAAAAGTTAGTTTCAAGGTCCAGAAAAAATGAATTTACTTGAATAACAACCAGCAACCTCATTCCTTTCATAATTGCTCAAATGAATATGCAGCTTTTTCCTGCTTTTAAAATGACATCACTGCTTTTTTGGGAGCTAAAAGAACAACTGCAAGAATATCAAATGAAAGATGCTGAACAGCAATGCATGACTTCTTTCCTAAAGGGTTAATTCAGTCAATAAAACCACAGAACTAGCATTCAGGAGATGGAGATTCAATTCTTGGCTCTATCTTTGTGATATTTGTTCAGGTCACATAATTCCTTCATGTCTGACCTTCCCCAATAATTAACACCAATGATATTACATGTCAGGTCAAAAGTATACAACAAAGGTATTTATTTGAACATTTATGGAGTTTAAAGATATCAAGTTAAGAATACAAACACTTTTTGGATAGAAAATTGTCTTATAAAAGTGTATACATTTTTAACTTTTATGTACTTTCTACATCACACTGTAAGACTTATTCTTCTTATTCATACATTTCCTATTTAAGCAGTCAAAACAGAAAGAAGTTGAATTTTAAATAAACTGTGTTCTTTCAGATTCAGAAGCTAAGATAATCTGCTTTCCCAGGAGCTTGTCCCTTTCCAAAGTTGCACAAACGTAAATATTTTAAAGCTTTTCCTAGAAGACGTATGCAAATTTGTGGAAATGAAATAACTTGGGTTTAAGAAACATCATTTTTTCACGTAAGCAAAGCATATGCTATTAATTATCAAAGTAGAGATCACACTCATACACAGAAGCATGAAGATTGTAGTAGCACTGTAGGTGAACCGTAAAACTGCAGTGTGTTATTTTTGTTAGAGGTGACAACTTTAACATCGTATTCAATATAGAGGGATGTTACTTTTCCTTTAAAAGATGTTACAGGAGAAATCGCTGTATAACTACATCTGTCAGTATTGTACATTTAAAGGACAACTTCTTTTTTATTGATTTCTACTTTTATAATGGTACAAAATTGATGAAGTTTGCGCTAGAATAGAGTGATAAATTGTGGCACAGACCAGCAAGTCAATCTGATGTTTTTTTGCCTCACTGGCTTCCTATGGGAATCTGAATGACCTGGAGAGGTCATGTTTTTCTCCTTCCTTCCTCTTTTTTATTTTTTTTTCAGCTGTTTGACAGACTTTTTTATGACACACCTGAGTGTGGTCTAATGCTATAGGCCCCAGCCTCAAACGCTGGCATATAAGTAGCCAGAAGCTGTTTTATTTCATATTTCTTTTCCAGTCAATTATCTCCAGAAAACCCAAGATAATAAATGTATTGAATAAAATTGTGTTGCTCCTTCTTCTCTCAGCATCTGTTATAAATGAAAGAAGCTAAATTTATGAGACCAACTTGTACTCCTTTATATTTACAATACTTTACGCATCATACGATAAATTTGACACTTTCTTTTGTATTAAATTTTGACCATTAGTACAAGGAAGATGGAAGGTGGAAAATTCTGTAGGCATACCAGAATAATAATTGTAATTATAATAAATTTTACACAGCACAGAACCTCTGTGGAGTTTGTTTTTTATTTATTAATTTCTACAGAAAACAGAAATATTTTCTGATAAATACAGAGGGAAAAAAATGAAAGCAGCTAAACACTAGAGTTAAACTAACACAACATTTTTACTGCTTACATTGTTTTTGAATTCAATTTCCAAAATTGGATACTCTCACTCTTTAGCTGAGTTACTTGTATTTGGAATAAACTATATCACCATATGTTTCATTTTTTCTTAATGATTACTTAGTTCTGCACTACCATTTGGTTCAAAGCTAACTTTCATCATTTTCCATTGAAGATCCAAATGTAAAATTATCACATGAGAAATTATAAAATAGATGAGTAGATTAATTAACTTATTTAATAATAAACACATTGTAATATTGCTCACATGAATCTTTATTAATGTAATCATTTGTATTTAGGCTTTACATGGGTCTTCTAGTTGCAAACATGAAATATTAATTCTGCTTGTCGTTAGGCAGACTAATGACTGTTATAAATTAATTAATTATAAAAATTCTGATTTTATTAAATAGCTATTCAATGGAAGTTAGACATTGATAGTAGTCTGGAAGCATTTAAACAGTGAGGACACAGAATACAGATCATGTATCAAATAATCACAGCAAATTTTACTATAAATATAAAAAGAAAAATATCAAACAAATAAAAAAGTGTCTGTCTGAGTTGACATTGTATTTACAATTTTTCTAAGATATATCATGCACTCTTTGTACAGGAAATGGCAACAAGCAGATCTGTCATGTAAAGAGCATAAACATTCAATCGGGTACTAAATTCTCCAAATTATGTTGTGCTGAACTCTTTTCTAAAGGACAGTCACCAGTCTACCAGACCCACTGGCACACTTGGAGGGCATTTGAGAACTCCTTTGCTGTGGAGAAAGTGTGAAATCATCAAGCCTTGGAGAGTTCCAGCTAGCAAGAGCTTCTCTTGGCAAGATTGTTGTCTTATTTTCACACAATCTGTAGCGTGCAGTCAGAGGTGTGGCAAATGTCATTCGGTAATAGTAATGTACGGTCTCTTTTCTTGTACCATGAATAAACTACATCAGAATGACATGAAATTAACGAGAAGAAAAATCTGAAAAATAAACTATGAAGCAAGTTCAAAATAGGATTTTCTTGGTTATGGACCAGTGCTACTTACAGTAAAAAATATATAGTTTGTTTTTTGGTTTTTTTTTTTTTTTTTTCGGATGATTTCCATGTTTAGAAAGTGGAAAACCCAAACTTTCAAGCAGGCAGAAATTTTTCACATGGTCACTCAATATTTCTTAACTTTCATGTTGAAAAGCCTTAAAACCAGAATGTTTAATTTCTCTCTTTCTGGATGTGTCTTTTAGCTCACATGGACTCCAGATTTTGGGTCTATGTGTGTTAACTCTTGACATTTAAAAAAATTATAGCCCAACCTTATATTATTATTAATATTATTTAGCATTCCATGGAACATTTTATACTTGTTTTTTTATAAATGGCACTGTGCTATTTATTCAGTGTCATAACATTTTCTGTTTCTCAGTTCCACTTTGTCAGCATAGTTTAATATTACTTTAACAGTTTATTTGCATTTCGTGCTGTATAAAACACTAACAGCAATGCCCTATTGCCTTCCCTCTCTTTACACAGGCTTGTGATATAATCATCAACACAAAAGAAGGGTGGATTAATGTAGTTCTTGCCAATAGAGAGGACATTTCCTCTGTAACATAGATCCCCCTTGTTTCAACCAGTCCTTTCAGGAACTTTGCAAAGTCAATAAATAAGAGAGAGAGAGAAGCAGGTAGAAGAATGTCTATTTTCATCTAGTAACTACTAGGCATTTAGAGGCAGTAAAGTTTTGATTTGTCAAGATCTTTCTCCCTACCTTGGTAAATAAACACTTTTTTATTTATAAGAAGCAACCTAACTTAATGATCTAATTTCTATGCATAAGAATTATATACAAGCAACCATGCTTGTAAAAAACCCAAAACCTAAAAAACCAGCAAAGTTTGTGCAGAGTTAGCATAGATTGATGAAACCAGTAAGTGAAAGGACCAGTGTATGCTATAATGACACTTGTTAGACTTTTAGAAAACAAAAATTCCATTTCTTAAATTCCTCATAACGAAATAAAATAGGTTCAGATTATGGCGGGATTAACTTGGACTTCAGGACAGCCTAATTATTTCTTTCAGGTGCAGGAGAAGGGAATTTTTAAGGAAAGAGTTAAACAGAGGCAGAATCACATTGGTGCCTTTGGAGAAAACAGTAATGTGATCCTGGTCCACCTAGTTATAGAAAGTTTGTGATAAAATAATTGAGTAGCGTCCCCAGTATACATAGGAATAAGTACTTTCTGGAGAATGCAAGAGCATGGCTGTGCAAGATCATGAACATCTTTATTTTCTGTCCATGATTAGTATGCCTCCTAAAATACCACTGTTGTAGTGAATAACACTTGTCAGGTCTAGAATTTTTTCCTCTGCAGTGGTGGGAACTAGAAAATTCAGAGAAAGATGTGAGAAAACCAATGGGAAGCATGGAATATCTTTTCACACGATAATATTTCTGGCTCCATCACCAGCTAGACTAAAATAACTTGAAATCTATATTCTCGTGTCAAGGAGGAAAAGCTAGTCAAAAACTGATAGTCCTGACCATGTTACTTATATCCATTCTTTATATCCATTATACTTTATAATCCATTTGCTGATGGCTCAAATGCACTGATACTCCCTTATTCTGTGGAGATTGGGAAAAAGATGTTTTAGAGATCAGAAGAAGATAAAGGATGAGTTAATTGCTGACAAGAAAGGTCTTTACATTTATTTTTATCATATTCATGATTTTACTTGACTGAGTTCACATTCTTAGCCAGTTCTGGTCTGTTGATCAGTCTTAAAAAAGCCTACACTATTTTCGTGTGAAGATTGAAATTTTTTAAACTTTCTAAAAATGTATTGCCTGCTAAAACTGGCAACATAAGTGTCAAGTTATGTCACCTCACCCTGGATTAAATTAGTTCACAACTATTCCTATTTATTTCCCTGAGCCTGTTCCTTGACACAGGTGATACTCATTCTAATTAAAGTAATTCATCTGGCTTTAAGAAAATCCAAAAAAAAAAAAGCCTGAAATGGTATCCACTGATTGTACATATCTTATGTTAGAAAACAAAGATCCTGAAAGGAATGCTATTGCCTGCGTGATTCCTTCACTTCTTCAACCTATATTATGAAATTTGAATCAAGAGACTACCAATACTTGCTCTGATATTTTCAAAGCTGTTAATGAGTTGTGCATTTCTTTAATACTGTCATAAGCAAGAAGAGAAAACAAGACAAAAAGATTCATATAAATTATGGTTGTTTATCAATAGGATTTGCAGTTTTATCATTCAGCCTTCTCTAAATGAGAATAAAAACATCAAGGATACCTTAATCTTGTGATGAGAGGCAAAATGAGAATCCATGATGACAAATTTGACACAAAAATTTAAATAAAAGTTAGGGTTCCTATTCTTTCTTAACACAATCAGGTTACAGAATAGGCGGACACGTTGGATTCTCCATTTCTAAAAGCTCAAAATAAAATCAAGCGCATTTTGGAAGCTGTGCTTTAGCCACCTGGAGTAGCTTCCATATAGGAAAACCAGATTATTTTTCATATTGAATTATACCTGAATTATTTATATTCTGAATTATGTGGGAAGTCAGACTATATGAGTTAATGATACTTAAGGTATTTATAAATGACATTCTCATCAGAGACCTGTAAGAGGGTGTGATATAATATATGCTTATTCTCTTCTGGGAACATGTCAGTACTTACTAAGCTGGAGTCAAAGTTTTATGCATAGAAGTTTGTGTCAGACCTTATGTTTTAGAAGCATTTTCCAGGATGTTAAATCCTTTTGATGATGCTTATGAGATGTAAATCAATATTTAAACCTACATCAATTATTTTTTTTCCTTAATCACCACACAGGAATTCAACTAAGTGTCTGCTGCATTTGACAGTGACCATTAGCCAATGCAACATTCCTGATGTTTGCAATGACAGTGGACTTCGGCTTAGCTGACATATTTTTTCATTGCTATAGCTACTTTCCAGGAAACCTGGCTGCCCTTGGAAAGCACCATGCATTATAACTATCAGATCCCCTAAAAATAGTTGTGGAAGCACTCAGGACGAGCTGGCACTTTCTTACATGTGGCTGGAAAAAGCTGTGTGTTTCCTGATGGATAGAATACCCCCAGAGAGAGTACAGTCATAATGCTATGTTATTCAGACTGAGTTGTGTAAAATCTGATTCATGTAACAGTGAGCCGTCCTTCTGAGGAGCTTCACTTCCAAAGGGATTGTGGAATACAAAGCCATTCTTTGGCTTTAAGGTTGCTACCAGCAACATGTAATAATAGACTGCAAGTCAGATGGAACATAGAGAAAAATGATTACATACTCAAGACACATCTCTACTCCAGACAAAACTTTTTTCTTTTTAACTTTTATTTTATGCAGAATATAGATCTTAACTGATTTTATTGGTATTATTCCTAATGACTCTGAAGCTATGAATCCCATTATAACTGTAAAATCAAACCACAAGATTCACTATCAGGACTTAAAAGCATAAAAATGTATAATGATATGTATTCAAACACCATTCAAAATGTGAATTGATTTATTTTTAGGACTATGCATACTGAATATCAATCATGAAGTTACCAGTGCTGTGGCAGATGAAAGCCAGAAGTTTTTTTCCCCTTGCCTGTACGTTGGTATTTCAGATTTTTCCTATTTTCTTTGTCAAGCAGCTGTAGGACTCTTTGTTTCTCTAAAAGCTCCCTTAAAATCTAGAAGTAAGAATCTTTTGTGACACTTGTTATTTGCACTAAGTCACATCAAACTTGTGTATAAACACTCTCTGTGGAAAGCTCCCCAATGTCCCTGCTCAGCATCAGTTAGATTACTTTAGACATGAAAAAAGGTTTCAGCAAGAAAGTACCGCAGCGCTCTATGGAGTGCTGTGTAGCTGCTGCCTTCTTTTATTCGTTACTTGGGTTTGTCTCGTTAAAGTTCTCTACTAAAACTTTGAGTAAAACCTTTAGATGCTACCATTAGCTAAGGCCAAACAAGCTAAGAAAGCATTGACATATGAGTGTGATAATCATATCATTAATCATTGTGCTATTAGACAACTGACAACATTTTACTTAGCATTTAAGAAAGTAAATGTTTGTTCTAAAAGTATCACTTTAGCATTAAGATTCAATATGATTTACTGATTAGGTTAACTCAAGTTGTTCTTGACTGATAAAATTAGTTAGGAGCTTGCTAAAGCTCTTGGCACATGAAGATATTAACTATGTCCCAGTATAACTTGTGGATGAAAGAAAAAAGAAGAAATGAAAGTAAGTAGAGAGCCAAGATCCATAAATATTATGTAACAAGGCCTGCTCATTTATTCCTTGTAAAACCATTAAAAAAAATAAATAATTAAGCTCCTGATCTGGGAAGGAAATGCTGCATTTCATCAGACAAAAGAAATGTGCCCTTTGTTCTTACTTAATCTGGTCTGTCTTCTTGTTTTTGGGCACTGACTCCTGCTTGTCAGTGTTAATCCCCTATTGTTCCTACCTTAAAAGCTATCTGATTGAACTTCTTTCTCATTCACCCTCTAACAATTGGACTGATTCAACATATTCATTCAAAGAAGATGAGTGAAGACATGAGGATAAATAACAAGTGTGGGGTTTTCCCTTGTATTTCAGAAAGACACAGCAAGTAATTTCAGATACTAAATGTAAGGCCTTCTAGGCAAAACACATAACACCAACTTCTACTCTGCAATAAGTGGAGTTGCAAAACATTTGCTACCTAAAAAGTACAGCCATTATTTCCATTTAACAGTTTTAGTTATGATCGCATTTCTGCAGGGAATCAGGAAGAGGTGAGGAGGTTGAAAGTTCTTACACTGAGACCAGAAGCAGCACTTTGATATAGTCTGAGTACCCTATTTATATGAATTCAATGGGAAGTATTATGCCATATTTTACTAGAGTGCAACATGTATTTCACATTACCTTAAGATATTCCTATTGACCTGCACAAGAGGGAAAGAAAACATGCTACAGCTCCTCCAGTAACCCTGCTTACACTTGGTAAGCTAGTATAGTAGAGGCCTGGAGTATTTTTGATAAAAAGGCAATATAAAGTAAGCTGCTAGAGACTGGGTGGTAGCAAACCCCAGTTTTTGATCATTCCTCAGATGACAAGAGGATATTATGGACCTAAGAGTCGAGGCTAATTTTCATACTTGAAGTTGGAGAAGTCCATACACTCAGCTATAAGTGTCATCAAATTTTTGTGTCAGCCATGTTAACAATTATCCAAATTGTGTACAGTGCTTTTCCCAACTGAGAGAATAGAGCCTTTTTTATAGGAAGAGTTCAACTGGAATTGCAAAAAACATTATAATTTTTATTCTAAAACTAAAGCCAGACATAATTTTAAGTTTTTGAAGCACTGATAAACAAGGTCATCACTAGGAAAATATGTTAATGTTTATCTGCTGTGGGAATGTTTAAATTGCAGTGTGCCTGTGCTTTAAAGGGGGTGGAAGGGGAAGGAAGGAAAAGCAAGAGGGAAGGAGTAAGCAGAACAGAATAAAGTATTGTCTCTTTTAGAGTTATGGCATCTTTTTTATCTCCTCATGTAGGTGATTGTGACTGTGCTGCAAAAGCTCAATTAGACATGAACTGTAATCTTTTGGGGTACTGTATGGATGTTAAACTGAGATTAAGTTATCTCCCACGTAAATCTATTTTACTTCAGAATTTAATATGGATGAAGTGGCTTTTATAAACCTTCCAACTGAACAAACATAAGATCCTGACAACTTTACCAGCAAGTGTCATTTTTCAAATATATAAATTTAGAAATTTATTTTCTTACTTTAATCTGGAACCAAGATGCAGCTGAGAATGCTAGGAATCTGGGATAATAAATGAACAATATAAGCTCTTCTCTTGGTATCAGTAGCAACTGGAATTGCCAAGTAGGCAAGACATAGTGCTGTTTATGCTATGTGTTCTACAGGTATTTAGTGAAATACTGTCCCTATAATGACTGAAATCTACAAAATAAAGTCAAAAATTTTGAGTTTATATCAATTTATTTATGGCTTGAGCTTGCATGAAGAAACATAAACATGAGGCAGGAATGGGTTTAGTGAGGGTAAGCAGAGGAGTGGTAGCAATGTTGTAGAGAGAAACCAGTGATTAATTTTGTCTCACTTATATTTTTCCATGTATAAATTAAACTTCTAATTTGAAATCCCAAGGTGTCTGTTGAACACTGAGAATTTCAACAATCAACACTCAAAAAGAGTCTATATTTCTTTTTTTATTACATTCTAAAATATTTTTGTTTGCTTTAGGATTTAGCAGTACTAAATATTGTTGTAACCTACACAGTTTCGAAAGATCATACAGTGATTTTTTCAGCGCAATCTATTACTCTTACTGAAGAGAATTTTTTGGGGCATTTTAAAATTTAGCTTATAGAACTCATACCTAAAAAGGCTCAGATTAGCTTTCAAGTTAGGCAAAATGAAAATATCTAAAAGTACGAACTTCTTTAATTGAAATAAGTACAGAAATGGGAATAAATAATGGTATTCAAACTTTGCCCACTTGAAAATTAGAACCTTTACTTTCAACTACCTTATATCATAATATTTTTTGAGAAAAATTACAAAAATATATGAAAGTCAGAACTATATCGAATGAATCTGATTCTGCCAGTTGCTCCCTTCCCTGAGGTAGCTTCTTGAATCCAGTGGTACTAATTTGAAATCTAGGGAAAGAAATGTGCTATTGAGGACATACATCGAGTATGACTGCCATATTGTGCAACATATATACAAAACACATATACAGAGCAACACTGTGATGTTTACTTACTTTTAAACCTTATCACCTTTGAGAAACTTCCAAGGAAATCAGAGCATTATATAAAAGTATAGGATACACCAAAGCCTCTGTTCTCTAAAACATAATCTCGATTGTAGGCTACAAGCACCAAAACTGCTCATTTGGAGCAGCAAGTGTTAAAATAAAAGCTATATTAGTAGGTGAAAATGTACCAGTACTTAGATTCTTTTTCTCTTGTTATAAAACCAGCCATGAGTCAGGCCTGTATGTTTTTCCATATCCCTATGGACTCAACTACTATGTTCTTAACATTGCTGAAA